>ML791033.1:265395-295172 GCA_009831015.1 Picea engelmannii
GATTTAAAGAGGAAATCCCTTCGATACAATCATTACAATGCATATCTGAATCCTATCCTAAGTCGGATCTTCTTTCTAAATCAACATAGGATGTCCTAGTCTCACGCAACCGAATGCTATTACAGGAACTGAACGAGATATTGCTGTTACGGCTGGTGTAACAGCTTCTTCTTCATTGTTGCTGATGTTGTTTCAGCATCGCAATTCGCGGGCTGTTTCAGCCACGTGAATTGCGCTGTGACTGTGTTGACCGCTGACTGTGGCAGCTTCCTTGTGTTTCATCATCGTCGGTTCTGGCGGTTTCTCTGTGTTTCAGCATCTGCAACTCTGGACTGTGTACTAGCTCTGTGTTTCAACATCTTGCGACCTCGAACTGTGTAGCAGCTCCGTGTTTCAGCATCTGCGGCCTCGGACTGTGTAGCAGCTCCGTGTTTTAGCATCAGTTCTGTGTTTCAACAACGAAGGCCTTGGACAGTTCTGTGTTTTAGCAATAGGCCTTGAATGCAAATCTGCAGCTTTGGACACTTGTGCATTTCTAATCAATGGTTAAGTATGAGAGTGATGTAAAATATTATGCAAAACAGATTAAACATATAGTAATGAGAAGGGACATTGTATACCTTTGAGATGATCAGATAAAGTGATAGTATGAGTGTAAATGTAGGTGATCAGGAGTATAATTGTGGCAAAAAGTATAGGCAAAAAGGTACATTGTGTGGTCCTAACACATACCACCTGCAGGTGAATGGTACAGTCAAAGCTTTCAATAATATCTTGGAGACAGAGATGACGAATATTTGCATTGTGGATAGAGATGATTGGGATTTGAGAGTGTCAATAATGTTATGGGCCTATCGAACCACTTGCAAAAAGATGACAATGCAGACTCCTTTTAAGTTAGTTTATGGACTGTAAGCAGTGGTACCTATGGAAGACTTGGTTCCTAGCTTAAGAATTGCAACATTTATAGGTATGGATGACACAGATGCTGTACAAGACAGGCTTTCATAGTTAGTGGCACTAGAGGAAGACATGTTTATTGCAGGATTTCATTAGTAGGTACCAAGAACGAGAAAAGGCCTACCAGGATAGACATATCAAGAAGAAAGAATTTAAGCAAGGAGATCTGGTATTGGTATATGACAAAAAGTTCATGAAGCATCTAGGGAAGTTCAGGACACAATGGCTTGGGTCATATCATGTTGCCTATGTTACAGAAGGAGGAGTTGTGCAGTTGAAGACCCTAAATGGAGAATGGAAGGAAGGTTTAGTAAAAGGGAGTCAATTGTAATTGTATTATGACAACCAACTGCCTCACATATCTCAGTAAAAACATAGGAAGAAGGGTGTAGGTACTAGGTATAGTTTAAACTGGGTACCAGACACAGAAAAGACAATTTGCACACAACAGGGAGGGACAGAGTAGAAAGCACAGGCTTCTCTGTGCAGTCTGCAGTCGAAGTGATACTGAAGGTTCAACCCTGCAGTAACTTGGGACAAGTCACAGGTGAGTGTTGGGGTCCTGTTGGCCCTTGGTTATGGAAGGAAGTGAAGATTAAGTAAGAAGAGCGAAGTACAAACTGCACAGAAGGCACATTAACCGATAATGGGTCGAAGTGGTCAAAGAATTAGAAAAGAAGGAGAAAAGTAAGGGAAAGCTAGCTGTTGGAAGAGAATATTGAGGAAGACAAATGAGTAAATAATATGGATCGTGGACAACTCAACAAATGAAAAAATACACCAACAAATGATTTGGAGCACCTCGCGGAAAAGAAGGAAGAACAGGCTGGCGAAGCCCTTAAGATACAGGTTGCGTGGGACCTAGGGTTTTGACACCTAGGGTTTTGGTATTTAGGGTTTTGACAATTAGGCTTCAGTCTAAGGTTGTATGAGAGTCATTATAATGTATAAATAAAGGCCAAAAAGAGTCGGGAGGGTTGGTGAAGGCTAAGGTTGAGAATCGTGATTATCGTTGTTGTGTGAGAGAAGTATTGTGTTGTAAGAGCATGCTTGTATTTTAAGATCTTCAGCTGGGTGAGAAGATCAACCCTACAGCTGGGTGAGCAGGGAGGGGAGAGAAGAAGAGAAAGAGAGAGAGATATGCAACCTAAGTGCACAGATAAAACTGTATGTTTTCATATAATATATCAAGAAACACAGTTCTGTGGACATAGCCATAGGGAGAGGGTGAACCACATATATCTTGTTGTTATGTGTGATTGATGATGTGTTCTTTTCCATATGATATACTATTATTGCATTATTGTGTTAGATCAAATATATCTCTTGTGAAGTAGGCTTAAGAGAGATAAAGAATAACTAGATTGTTGTGTGTTGTTTCCCTGGATCCACTTTGCATTTCCTCTGGTTGTAGACACCTATGTCCTGCAACCTGTTATTGCTACTTCGAGTGAGACTGCATCTGCTTCGCAGGTGTTTCCGAAAGGGCCAATAGTTAGGGCTTGTTGGTGCGCTACTAGAGTTCTGTGCCAACAAGTGACTATAGGTAGCAATAGTATGGATGTAAGCAATGTAAGGATAAGGAGTAAATCACAAGGTTAAGGACTCTATGAGGAAGAGATAGAAATTATAGAGGATATGTAATTTTGAGATTATGATAAATATAGTCATTGGGATATATAATTGATAAGAACAATATAGAATAATGATCATTGTGGCAAGAATATGAGATATGCAAGGGTTGGAAAGCACAAATATAAAGTATGATATAATAGAAGAAATAAGTACAATGTATATAAATAATGGTGTACATATTGTTTACTTGTATTATAAAGAGAGGTAGCATATATGATAAGTGGAAGACGTTGAAAGAGTTGAGAAGTGATTATAAATAATGGATAAGTGATGAACGATTATCCAATTATAATAAGTGTGATGTGTAATAAATATTATTGGTTTGTAGGTTATCCATATGCATTGTGGAAAAAAAAATGGTGATGTTAATGAAAAGAGATATGATAGAGAAATAATAATGTAATATAATGAAAACATGGACGAAGGGTGAATAATAAAGTGATGTGGGGGCACCATAATAGGAAAGGTAATTGATAATAACATATGAGTAGGTCTGGGAGGATACGTAGTGAGTGATGTTAAAAGTCATTAGTGGTGTAATAAATCTATAGTATATAAACAAAGGATGTAATTAAATGTCCAAAAATAGTAAGTTGTAAAAGTATATGGAAGAAACAAAAATGGTGATACTTGATTAAGCATAGTGAAGTGTGCTATGAAAGTGTTGAATGTATTATATAAGAGGAAGAGAGGGTAGTTGGAGTAAACCAAAAAGGAGGGTGTTAATGAGATAATGATTTAATAAATCATGCAAGATAATATGTCAAGAATTAGTGATGTTCTTAAACAAAAGTGACAACCAAATGGAAAATGATTATGTGTAAAATGAACGATAAATGAGAAGATATATATAAGGGATGCTAATGAACTAGAGAGAAGAGGTTATGTGGTAAGTATCATGTAGGTATAAAGGATATACAGTTGATATGTTTGAATAATACATGTGAGAAAAGAAGTACTTAGTACAAGTAATTATAGAGTGAGGCACCATAGTATGATTTTTTTTTTTTTTATCTAGATATGCTCACTAAGGCATGGTAGACTTGGTAGAGAACATACAATGCTTCAACTATGATGAAGAGAATCATATACTCACTATTACCTCTTCAAGATCTAATCTTATGACTTAACAAGAAGGTCACTTATTAAGATTAATGACTAAAGAATCAATGAAACAACTATTTTCCTTAATGAACAATTAGCAATATCTTAGTCAATATTCCTAATCTTGGGAAACTTGTGTGATGGCGTATGTGTTGTATGACTCGAGTTAGAGTGATAATCAAGTTAGTAGTATTTGGTTATGTTTATCAAGGTATTATAGGAAATATTATATGCATGACTTAATGAAAGTCATATAAATCTCGGTATAAGACTCTCTTAACAAGAAAATCAATATTGAGTTAAAGTTTTAATTCATAGTCAAACCAACATACTATACCTTAAATATGGGAATCTTACATGGAGCTTGGGAAGAATAAATTTATAAGAGAATCATGTCTTAACATTAACTAAATCACAAGTGGTGATAAAATTTGAGTTTGGACAATAGAGGTCCACTAAATGTGGGTAGAAACAATTAATGTATTAATAAACTCAACTGATTTCAATCAAATGAAGGTCCAATGGGACCAGTATAGTTCAGGATCTGCTACTTGGGAGGATGCAGAGACCTTACAACAAGACCATCCCTCACTTTTTTGACCACCTCGGGAATATGTTTCTCGAAGGTTTGGTGTATGTAATGCCACCTTTTGACTTAGACAGTTAGAATTACTTAAGGCCTAATCACCTTTATTTTCTATTCACTGTGAAACTATTAATGATACAATTGAAATTTTAAGACATATGAACCTATGCGAATGTCAATACTATAAATGTTTAATGCTATTTGAATTATGATGGATATTATGCAATCTATTTATAACTTGAAAATTTTTACATTTAAAGTTGTTGGTACGTGGATACTGGATTGAGATTATGATTAAATGCATTCACATAATGATAATGCATGGATATGTATGAGTTGTGTTATAGACTAATCTGTAGGTCAAGATGCTATGAAATAGCCAAAGAATAATGATGATAAAAGGTTGATGTTGTGAACATCGACCATGAAACAATATGGTATAAATTTTGTATGTGAAATTATATTGGTTCAAATTCATTGCTATGATATGTGGACAAGTGTAGGTTTTTTTTTTTTTTTTTTCAGGTGGTGAGACCACATCAAACTGAATATACGATGACAAAATTCCCAGCAACACAATGCCACTGTATGTTCCATGGTATGGTGTGGACCGTAGTCCTATTAGGAGGGGTGGAGGAATTTCCCACCGTGTATCCTCTGAAACTTGGAGTCATGGGAGGATGATGTTATCTCACGCTCCCCTAGACGTGTGATGATGACTTTCAGTTGCCTGCTAGGGAAGCTTGGTTAAGAGAGTTGACACTTACTCTTACGGGTTCTATTTGGAGTTAGGTCAATATAGTTGACGCTCCAAGATAGTCCAACAAAGGAGAGATAGTGATGGAATATGGAAGTAAGTTAGGGAGGAAGGATGAATAGAAGTAGTTGAGTGTGTGTGGGGATTTCGCCTTATAGAAGAATTTCTTGATTTCCTCTTTTTTTGAATATATATATATATATATATATATATATATATATATATTTACTTAATTAAACTACAATTATCTAAGTGAATGTTGTTTGTGCTAAATTATTGTAATTGAGAAATTTCATGAACATTTTAAATAGTTTACTATGTTTTATGAAATGAATGGTCTCGTTGATTGGATTGGACGCATACAAGAATTACTTTAGGTGTGATAATTATTTTTATTAGTACATGCACGAGTCCTGTCTGTGCTAGCTACAGATGTATTCCTTACACATGTACACTAGTATGTATAAGTGTTTTAAATTAATGATGTTGATTATTTGTTGTGGATGTATGAATCATGTGTCGTTATTCTTGTATTGTAAATTACTCTAACTTCGAAACAAATTTTCTTGAAGGGTGGGTGTATGTAACAACTCAAATTGATTAATTTTATCATAGTTTTTAATTTAAATTTAATTAATTATTAAAATATATTAATGAGTCTTTTATTATTTTATTATTAAAAGTTGGCTGAAGTAATTAATGGAGGCATAAGGTTGTTAGGGAATTAATGGGGGGATAAGGATATTGGGGAATTAATGGGGGGATAGGGTTGTTGGGAATTAAGGAGGGAGATTTGAGAGAGGAGGATATGGAAGAAGGGGAGGACCTAGAAGAGGAGCTCATTTTTGTTTTAGGATTTCTGAAAGATAGAAGATGAGGAGGAAAATGGAAGAATTATTTTGGGGAAATATCACAGGGCACTGTTGTTGCTTGGAATTTTGGGCTTGGGATCTGAGAAACCGCAAGGATTCCTGGAGCTAGGGAGCCAAAATGGTTGTTCCTAGTTGAATGGGAGGTTAATATTCAGTCTGGGAAAGAATATGATCAGACAGAAAATGGACTAGATAAACCGGCCTACAGGTGGATGTATGTATTATGTTGTTGTTATCATTATTATTATGTTGTTGCTAATATTATTACAGTGTTATCATTATTACATTGTTACTGTTTATTCCTGGTTTATTCCAAGTATAAGAAAATCATGAAATAAATTCTAAATTAAATTTTAGTCATTAAAGTAGGAGATTTTAGAAAAAATAAGGAGATTTTAGAAAATTTTTAATTATTTTGAGTCCTGAAAATAACCAGGCTCTACATAGTGGTCATCACCCTTGAAAAAACTAACAATGAATATCTTGCGATCCCACTTCAAATCACTCCTAAAACTTTTGATATTTCTTGTTCAAGACTGTAAACTTTAGTTAACTCAATAACATAACAAGCGATGTCAAGGCCCTTGAATTGCACTTTAATTAACAACAGATTAGGTTTATCTAAAGTCTAAAATTGATGGGAAATTTGTTTCCATGTATCTATTTTTTTAACTTCACCAATCATCCAAACCTTCACTATTAATTTTCTAGATATTGCAAATGAAGATGAATGCTTATAACAAAATCAAATACATAGATGAAAGAAAGAATGATTAAAAATATTTTTTTTATTGGATAATGATTTAGAATGGGTACCTGAATACGCCTCTTGACTAACTTGGAATCACATCTTTGTAGCCTCTAATGTTATTTCAGAGTCAACTACCATAGAGTCTGTAACATTGAAATTGTCTAGGTTCCATTTCTATAACAACAACAAAAAAACAAAGAAAAGACTCAAATGACTTAATAATGAGCTTATTTCCACATTTACGTGCAGGTTCCATTGATTGGTTAAGAGGAAGCTCTACACGTATGTGAATTGAAATGAGTTATATGTGAACAACTTGTTGAATTTGGAAGGTCAGGTCCATCATTCTATTTATGATTTTTGAATATTGTAAAGTCCAAGCTATTACATTGCTTCTTCCTTATGTTTGGAGTGCAATTCACTTTTAAAAGGAGCCCACAAGGGATAGTGACCAATAACCACTTTTGGATCTAATGGTAATGTCATGTACATTGATATACACATTTAATAATTTAATAGTTCATAGAGCTGGACTAATTAGTGTTTACAGATTTTTCTTAGAAAAATTGAAGCCTTGTTGGCTTCCTACATTACAAAGTGTACACACTATTACTTTTAGATGTCTTTTCCAGGTACACGCATCCATGCTCATTAACCCAAACTATATTATTGTTATTATTATTATTGTATACTTACTTTCTCTCAAGCTATGCAACCTATTGTAACAAGTGTAGAACACCTTCCACATGGCAATCTAATATCTAGTTTTGATAGGCGATGTGTTACCTGGCCGGTTTGTTAGTGTATTTATTCTATCCTTTACTACACTCTATTACCTTATAGTAGTTGCAAAAAATATGCTCCACAAATTCTTGCAATGGAAGGAGGTTAGCTAGAGGGTTTCAATGCTTTAGGACCATGATGGAAATGACAATCATGTCCGACATTTAGTGACAATCAAAGCATTGTTCTGGCCTTTTTTTTTAATTTATCATAGATATTCTAGGCCTTAAATTCCATTTGTATTATCTATAAAGTAAAATCATATGGCTTGAAATTTGAATCCAAGAGAGATTACAAGCATATAGGTTTGAAGAACGAGATAGAGTTTTTCATGCATTACTAACTTATCTAACCATGGCTTCCTTCTCAATTCCAACATATCCGTCCATAGATTGTGAGTAGGTGGTGAAAGGGTGTTTAGAGTTCACTGCATTTATAAAAAATGTCTTCTCACGAAACACATTTTGCGTGTTCTCTTTGGCTAGAGGTTCCTAAGGTTCCTCCCCCTATCCCCATAAAAGCTAAGTCTAACTTGAGCTTAAGTTACCAAGCATAATATTGATTACCTCATGTATACACATTGTATTCTTGGAGCCATTGTTGCAATCAAATCTGATAAGAATGCAAAATATATACCAACTTAAAATAGAGTTGTGCTTAGTAGAAAACAATTTTTTTTCTGCCATGTGCTTATTTTATGGGTGAAAAAAATAAAAAAATAAATTACTAATTTCATACATTTTAACCTGTAATATTTTTTTGAAAATGAATAAAAGAAATGGTAGTTTAGCCCACCTACCTTATGCTTTCTCTTATTAAAGACAAGGAGCTAGTTTGTTCTATTTTTCTAAAGACATTATGTTCCAAAACGTTTCTTGCTTGTATAGAAAATTTGTCATGTCAATAGCTTTGTCATGACTTTATTGATTGTAGTTAGTAAAGATAGTGCATGGTCAATTTCATTACCTCTAAAAAATATGTATGGAATCCTCCTCCATGTTCTTGTTTCAAGACAAAATTATTTTCCACATGTAGGAGATTCTATATTTCTTATCATCTTTCCTATGACATAAAATTTTCCATCCATGAAAAATTCCAAACAAATATTTCAGGGGAATACATAGCTGGAAGTGTTTTCCAAGTGCCTTTCTCTAAAATATAAAATTATGCAGAATTAACCACACCCATAATTGCATCACAACCTCCTGCTACAATCACAATTTGATTATATCTGGAAGAACCAAACAAACACCAAAATATATTTACCAACAATCCTTATGTTAATTGTGTCTCAAAACATTGTTCCTCCATATGAAAAATCCTATCACCTCCCTCCCAAAAAGAAACAACTAAGTGCCAACTGCCAAAGAATCCTTACCTACATAAATAAAACATCCATCAGTTGGAATCCTTGGAAAGCATATCCATTGCTACCCTGCGGGATCAAATGCCTCCCATCGTTCCAGATTGCATGCCAAGTAAATACATTGCTCCACAATTCCAAGTTGTCTCCTCAAGACATAAAGCTCATTGCTTTGAAAAAGTGAATGCAACCTTTGATTCACCAAAGGCATTGCACCATAATCATGTTTCGATGATTAATCAAGGAAATTCATCTCGAATTTTCAACATAGAGACTGTGATAAAATAATCATCAGAGACCTCACATGATTTCCCCTATTGCTACCTATAGTAGTAGGGAGACTTAGATGGACAAAAGGTACATGTCAGCTATGCAGGCCTTCAATGCCATCATATTGGCAAGTATGACGGTGTTGGGAGGGCCAACAAGTGTCTAGGCTAAGAGGACAGGTGGACGAGCTCGATGATAATAAATATGAAAGATAAAAGGTTTCTTAAAATTGCTTCAAACTCCACTTAAAACCACTTATAACTAAAGAGGAATTGACGTAAAAATGTTAAGTCTTAGTTAAATTATTGGAAAATAAAAAAGAAGTAACTTTATAAAATATCCATACCATTAAAAGTAATATTATATTTAAATTTAAGGAGAGTGTAATATGATAAAATATTGAAAATAAAATAAAATATATTATAAAGAATGTCATTATAATTTATTTATTTTAAACATTTTATTTTTAAATTGTATTTTTAATATATTTTTAACACAAATAGTGTAAGAAGAAGTTAACATTGTTAAGATAAGAACTATAACAAAATAAAGATTAAGATAATTTCCAAAAATCAACTATACTGTAAAACATTTCCAGTGTCTTGGATCCATACATAATAGAAAAAAATGTGATATTTTATTTTTGGTGCATTCATCTAACTGAGGGAGAATTTTTTATCAAAACATACAATGTGGAGGAGCTAGAAAGGGCCAATATTAAGTTCAAATCCTTCTCTTGGATTTCGAGGAAGATCGAGTTCAACAAATATTCCCACATGCTCTACCTTCCAAGGATGACCTAATGAAATGTGCAGACTGAAAGGTCCACATAGTTCAAGCTCTTGAGGTTCCCTAGATCTAAAGGAATTGAGCTAGAGAGGCTATTCACTTGCATAAACAATGTATCTAGATTCACCATATTACCAAACTCTAGAGGAATGGGACCATATAATCCACACTCCAACATATCCAAACAAACAAGATTCATCAACTTCCCCACTTTAGGAGGTATTCCACCATCAAATTCATTGTAATACGCCACATAAAGGTCTTAAAGCTAACTGATATTTTCCAGTTCTCCTAGAATCTTTTCTCTCGGTTCATTTATAGAGACTACAAGATAATCCAACTTATTCCAACCACCATACTTAGTATGAATGACATTAGAAAAGTAGTACCCTTCGAGGTGAATATGATTTAGAATCATTAGCGTGATCATGTCCATTGGTAATGGCCCTGTGAAGTTGTTGTTGTAGATATTCAAGATCTCCAAGTCCTTCAATATGGAGAAGTTAGATGGGAAATACCCATTAAATATATTGTTGGATATGTTGAACAAATGAAGGCCTATGGCATTGGTGATCTTAGAAGGGAATGGGCCAGCAAAGGAATTGGTTGCAACTATGATATTGATAAAGCTATGGAGATGACCTATTTCTAGCAGAATTTGGACGAGAGATTCATGTTAACCAACAAACATATAGTCAGGATTTAGCACAACATTTGTAATCCCTTCTCTTATGGACATGTCAACGCCCCATTATATTGAAATCCACACCCGATGAAGTGCTCCACAAAGGATAGGTGGGCAAGCTATCATAATTATGAAAAGTAGAGTGAAACAAGGTGACATGTATTCATTAAAGATAAATAAACGACATAATTACAATATTTAATAATTATAATAATATTATTATCTATTTTAAAAATAATATTACTATGTTTATGTAATCTAAATAAAGATATTTCCATGTCATGAATACTTTAACTCCAAGATACTCTACAATAATAATATCTATATTTTAATAGTTTAAATTATAAATATCAATTATGTGACTTAATATTCTAATTATGGGTTAAGGATTTTTACAAAGTTCGTGACATTTCATCTTTTAAAATGCTATTTTTCGTCGTATGACATTGAGGCCTTGAATTTCTTCCTTAGAGTGGAGTGGGTTTTTTTTATGTCTTTGAATGCCATTGAAAGAGCTTAAGCGCTGAGATCCAATTTTATAATTGGCATAGCTTCCCAAAATAAGAAGAAAGCAAGCTATAAATCGTACCATTCCAACGGAAATGAAATAAATGAATGGGTGAGCATATCATGAACGAGGAATATGTCACAGAATGTGACAGAGATATTACACCAGCGATTTTAAATGTGTTAACGGGAGGTGGCAGTGTTTAATTGGCTGTGGATAGACGACAAAAACTCTCAAGAGGCCTTCCCCTTAAACGAACTCCTTTGACACAATTAACTATAACATTTCCTGTTGTTCTCTCTATATTATCCATGTTTTATTTAGGTTTTTCAAATGGTTTGTTTTTTTTTTCGAAAAATTTAAACACATCATAGAGTAATTTCTATTCATGAGCGTTTAAGAAATTTGTGTAATCGGTTATCATGGATTTGATGTTTGGATTGGATTTATGTTGATCTTTTCTTATATTTAGGGTTTGCAAGCTTGAGATTTTTGTAAAAGATTCCAATCTTCAATCAACTTGAATCCTTGAGTGGATATGTTTGATACAATTTATTCTTGTTTTTCTAGTGACAAAGGTAACCTTGAAGGTAAATGACTCCGAGTCTAGTTTTTTTTACCTTGGAAAAACAAAAAAACTTTATATTCCAGCAAAAGAATATACATATTTTTGTCCTTTGTAGGATTGACTTGTGTTCATCACTATGATCAATACAAAACTAATTCTCTCTTAATGACCTTACATATCGATTTCAACTTGAGTTTCTTCATCTATTCTCTCAACTTACATCATTTGCACCTTCTTCTTTCTAAACCACAATTTTTTTTTTCAAAAAGGGACTAAAGAAGGAAAGAAAACTCCTGCCAGATTTGACTATCATAAAATTTCCAAGAGACAAAAGATCCCTCTTCCACTGAAAGGGATTCCTTTGATAGTTCGTCTGCCATTGTATTGAGCTCCCCAAGTATATGAGAGAAGGAGAAGCATTATAGAACATACAAAATGAAGAGAATCTGCACTGACAATGGTTGAGGCCTCACCACCTGAACCTGGCATGACCATTTACCCAATCGAATGTCACCTTTAAGTCTCCCATCACTTGAAATTTCCTAAGATTTAGCAAGTTAACAAAAAAAAAGAGCCCACATTGTTGTAAATCTTTCTTTGATGTTAGTTCCCTTACCTAGCGCATGTCTTTCTTTGAATAAATGAGTACCTGAAATATACAATACCACCTCGACCCCACAACTCAGAGGGTTTCCCTGGATGGCCCCATTGAAAAAAACCTAGGGGACACCTTAAACTAAGGGGGGAATTATAGGTTTCCTTTGCTTAATAATTTTTTCCCCTGCTTTGAACTCCTTAGATAATTTCAATACCATCTCAGTTCCATTAACATAGGAAGAATAAACTTGTCTTGAAAAATACATAAATTTTAAGACCACCATATGAAATAGGCAAAGACAAAGGGAAGAGAACCAAGATCCCTAACTATCAGATCATCCTTCCATAGATTTAACCAAACTACTAGGTCCCTTGATGGAGCATGAGATCTAACATTGAGTATACCAGAGACAACACCCCAAACCTAATGGGAGGATGAACGATTGATAAACAAATGAAGAACCAACCTCACCTCTTCCCTGCACAACGTGCATATATTTGGGCCTATCTAGCCATGTTTGAGATGATTATCCCATATTAACAATTTGTTTTCTAGAGCCAACCGATGACAAATTTCAACTTCAGTGGTGCATTCAATCTCCAAACATAAGGGCACCACCGTTTCCTATATCCCATAACAAAGCCCTCTATTATTGAGAGACAACCCAACTTTGCATTATAATTACCTGAAATTTCATTTTTCGACCAACACAGAGAATCATCCTCCTCCTCCCGCAAATTGATGAAATTTGAGCATATAATTTCAGTATATTTTGTCCATTCCACCGCTCTATCGCCCTTGATCTCCAATGCATCCACATACTTCCATTTACTTCTACCAGAAATGTTGGTCCCTCTCATATTGCTTCCCATAAAGAAAAAAATACCACGATTGTGCATAGTTGTCACCAACTCTTCAGAAAGTTTGAAACCTCTACCTAAATTCACCCAGGGGTCCTCATCTATTCGAATTCTCTTTCCATTCCCAAATTTCCACAAAGACCAGTCCCCTATCAAGGGAAACATGTCTATCATTGCTTTCCAACAAATCAAACTATTTCCCCCAATTTCCTTGGCATTCTAAACTACTCAACAAATGACATGCCTGGTAAATACTTGGATAACATCACTCTGCCCCACAACATCCTATTGTGTATAATCCTCCATAATCTCTTTGTCGCTAGATACCTACATAACCAATATGTTTTTAATTTCCCATCCACCAAAATCCTTTGGAATTGGAATTCTCGACCACTTGGCCAATGGGATACCATTTGCTTCCTTCCACCCCGACCAAATGAATTGAAAACACACTTTCCTGATCTTAGTTAAAATTCCTTTAGGAATATTTTCTATGGAGGCCCAGTAAACAGGAATGCTGCTAAGAACAAATTGAGTAAGAACAAGTCACCCTTCTCTCGACCACCAACGATGCACCCATAGAGTGATCTTTGCTTGATTTTTTTTTTAAATCCATAATCATTTCTCAAAAGTATATGAATTTTGTTTTGGCTCAAACCCAAGATATTTGAGCCCATCCTCGATGTTTTTTCGAGCATAGGGAAGAATAATATCTAAGTGTTCTATGACCTTTGCACCAATTTCATTAACCAACATATTGGACTTGACCATATTGATTTCATTCCAATGGCTGCACAAAATAGATCCAAGATCTCTTTTAGAGCTTGAAATTCCCAAAATTTCCTTGCACCAAATATAAGCATATCATCGACAAAGTGCAGATGAGAAAGAATTTTTGTTGCAGTGATTTTTAAACCTTTAAGAAGGCCTATCCATCAAGCATTTTTTATTAACTTGTTGAGCCCATCAACAACAATGAGATAAATGAAGGGAAATAGTGGAAAACCTTGTCTCAGACCTTTTGAAGAATGAAATAAAGAAGATGAGGAACCATTGATAAGGACAACAAAAGAGGTTGATTCAATGAAACCACAATGCACCCCATAATCTAGTTGATTGTTTCCATATTCATCCCCATTTGAATTAGTTAGTGCAAGCCTGATAAAGACCCAAGTGACCTTGTCATAAACTTTTTAAAGGTCTAACTTCAAGACAATGGAGGGATTTTTTTGAGTTTTGTTGGAGTGAAGGGATTCTTGAGCAATGGAGACCATGTCATGGATTTGTCTCTTATAGAGAAAACCTTACTCTTCTTCTGAGACAATATCACTTAATGTAGGCTTGAGATGATTTGCAGTTTTCTTAGAAATAATATTGTAAATTAGATTACAACAAGATATTGGTCTGAAATCCTCGAAAGAGGCTGGGTCTTTCTTCTTCAGAATTAAGGCTAGGAAAGTTTCATTAAAAGAGCCCAACATTTTCCCAATATTTGGGATTCTCTGGATACTTTTAAGAGATTTATTTTAAGAAGATCATAAAAATTGATAAAATATTCAATTGTAAATCCATCGAGACTAGGGATTTTACTTTTTTGAAAGGATGGTAGAGTTGATTTATTCCCCCCTCTGTAATTTCTTCCTGGAGAGACTTGTTCATTTCCTCAGAAAAGGACCTTGGGAAAATATTTATAACCTTGAGAATTTCTGAGATAAGGAAACCCACTAGTTCCTTAAATATATTTGAAAATTAACATTTCCCTGCCTCAACAATTTCTTCAAAAGAGGAGATCGACCAACCATGTTGATCATTTATTTCCCATATAGTGTTAAGAATCTTGTTATGACTTGCATACTTGGGAGCACATTTTGTGTTATTGTCACCTTCTTTGAGCCATATCTCCCTACTTTTTAGACGCCATTTAGCTTCTTCCAAACCAAGCAAATCCTGCTTCCTTTTCAATAAATCTCCTAGAGCAAGTTCTTCATCCCCTAAAAGAGAGCTTGCCTGCTTATCAATAAACAACAATTCTGCCTAGGATTCCACTTCCCAAAGATGAGATTGATATTTCAAATTGAAAGATTATTCCAAGACTTGGAGACTTTATTAAATTTAATATAGTTGTCAATAAATTGTTGAATTAAAGTGTGACCTCTTCCTTCCACAAGAGCGGATCAATTGGACACAACTAGACTTTTATAATCCTCTTCCAAGAGCCAAACATGAATGAAATTTAACGGAGAGGGAAACCTAGATCATTTTTTATCTATATTAAGCATTATGGGAATGTAGTATGATAATATCATCATATCTACCCACAATTTGAAGGACCAAGGGTTATCGATTAAATACTCATTAATTAGGAATCTGTCCAATCTTTTAGCAACTAGATCTACCCCTTTTCTTCTATCTCTTCAAGTTTGGGACAACTTAGAGGGCTTCGAATCAATAAGGTGGTTCTCTTCTATCCAATGAGAAAAAAAAAATTCATGAGGGTCTTTGCGTGAATGTGATCCCCAAACCTCCCTCAAAGAGAGGGTCAAATTGAGATCCCTTCCTATGATGATGTTGGAAGAGTTCTGAAAGCTCGAACCACTTAGTCCATCCAAAACTGACACTTGTTGGGATAAGGCCCATACACATTGATCATTCTAAAAGAGTAATTTAAAAATTGATCCCCCAAATCCACTACAATTCTATACTGAATATGAGAGGAGGATATACCCTTGAATTGGGGACTGCATGCAAAGATTAAGCCTCTAGAGAGAGCCACATCAACAATTATGGAAAAGGATCAATAACCAACCATGAAAAGACTTAGATTCCTTGTCCCCAATGCACATAGTTTCTTTCATCATGATAAAATATGGTGTACAAGTCTAGACAAGTCTTTTGAGGGCCAAAATTTTTGAGGCGCTGCTAACCCCACAAGCATTGAAGGACATAATTATCATTTAACATCCCTTTCCTAGGATTCCCACCCTCTAAAGGACTGAATGATTGTGATTTTATTACTACTCCTAATATCCTTCTTAGCCTAAATTTCAGCTAAATAAATGTGATATTTTCTTCCCACTTGGCTACCTGTAACCTTGTCCAAGGCCAGACCCCCCTCACATGTAACCTCATACTACCTCTTTAATTTTGAACACAGAAGGTAGTCATATTTAAAGGACTCTTTGGAGCTTAAACTGGGTGATGTATATTTTACAGGGGAAGAGGGAATATGGATAACACCATCCTTAGGAGGAGACTCATAGCATAGGAAAGTAGCTTGCGAAACTGTCCTATGCATCCAGGAGAAACCACTCCACACTAGTTTTATCTCATCTAGAAAACCTTCCTTCAAATACACTTCAAATTGAACCCACACTCATTTTATGTTTGTCTTCGATTACCAACCCAGTTCAAAACACACAGATTTCCCAATTTTATTCCCGATGGAGGCCATCACCTCTTCTTTCTAGAAATCCAGGGTGTTAGCACTCTGTAAATTCCAAGAGGTTGACAAAGAAGGAATCCACAAAGGTAACTTTATCCAACCGCTTTTAAAGATGGGATCTAGCCCTTCCAGCTTCAGAGAGGGATCTCTCTATATGATTTAGCTTTGTTTTTAATTTAGATATTAGGCTAGGTAAAGGAACAAGTATGTTTTGTTGAAGAGGGTTTATAAATTGGTTGGGACAGTCTACACATCCATTGGGCTATGGGGTCTGTATTTAATTTAAATATGAGAAACAACCAGAAATGCCAAACAAGACTTTCACAGGGCGAGATAATGTACTCAACTGGATCTTTTAGTAATTTAAAGGATGGACAGAAGAAAATATAAGAAAAATAACTTCGACTAACAAGCAGTTAAGAATATCTTAATCGAAGATATTAGAAGATAAACATTAAAATCTTTAGAATCGGAAACAGGGTATCAAAGATAAATTCTGCAACATTACGTTACTCTTAAAGATTAGTTCCAGAAAACAAAATGATTACAGAGAAAGAAAAACATTCAACTTAGAAAATTAACATCACCAATGAAAACACACAAGAATCCTGTAAAAGTGCCTCCTCTTTATTAATGGCAGATCTCTTCAAAAATATTACAGTTTGATAGCGATAGGGTGTGTGAATCAACAACCCTCAATACTTCGAGAGTTGAAGTATTTATAATTCAAATTACAAACGTTCCTTTCATAACTGATCAGGACGTGCTCATTCTATTTTTAGTCTAACTACTTTAACTAATAAAAAATTGTTTGATGACTCAGTACAACTGCATGCGGAATTTCTAGGGTAGGCCGTTGGCGAGGTGCCTTCACAACCTCTTCTGACTGGACAGGTGACTAGATAGTGACCGCTCATCTGCTAATCTAGTAGATCACAAATTTCTTCCCATCTGAGATGACTTGGCACTGTGACTTTAAGTAATCTCCGATACACTTCATCCATGTCTGTATATTTAGTGAATGTAGGCTTAAAGAGGAATATGTATCGAACCTCGTGTTGGATACTAATATCCAACTGCAGGGCATCCATGAATGCTTTGCCTGTGATGCTCCCTTGTATCCCTGCAAACTTAGAACTATCCTTAGACACTTCAACCAATCTCTTCTTGTAATCAGGGAGTGTCATTAGTTTGTCATTAATGACCTTCAGACCAGGTAGGCCTTTCTTTTGGAGAGCATCAATCTTATTGAAGAACTTATGTACTCCTTGATCCATGACTTGAACCTTTTCCTCAAGCTGAAGCATTAGACTTCTCTTGGTTAAAACCCTTTTTACCTCAAGTATAGTCTTTGTTCTGTCCTCGATTTTTAATTCTTCCAGTTCTTCTCTGGTCTTGGAATTCAGGAACCTGATGATCTCATTTGCTTGTGTTGGCATGTCTCCCAGCTCCACTCTGATTTTCTCAACAACCTGTTTTCTCCTCTGGAGCAACTCATTTTGTTCAAACATGATCTTAATCATTGGCCAGATTTCATTGATGGACTTGGTGATGTCTGTCCATACAATCTCTTTGACCTCAGCCAAAGTCTTCCCTGCCATTGTTTGCTTTTGGAGCTGTTGTAACTCCTTCCTGAGATGCTCTGTTACTTACTTTTCTTTGGATAGGCTTGTCTGAAAGGAAGTTTTGAGCTCTTGGAGGTTCTCCACTTCTTTCTTAAGCATGTTGATTTCTGTCTCTTGCAGGTTCATTTTCTCCATGGACTTGGCAAGGTCTGTTGTTCCTTCTGGTAGTGACACTGGTGTTGTAGAGGGGATTGCTATCACTGTTGTTGTGCTTGCTCCTGAGATAGGAATAACACTCAATGGAATGACTTCCATTGGTTTCATATGTTCTTTCTCTTTCAATAAATTTTCCAGCTCAACTTTCATTTCCTTGAGCTGAGCATTCTGCTCCATGAGCAACTTTAGCATCTCATCCTTCTCACCTTCTTTCTCTGCTATCTCCTTCGCCTGAGAGTCCTTTGTGGGTGGGAGCTTCAGTTGTTTTCTTAAGGATGCAATGTCATCATTTTTCTTTTTTATCATCTCTTCTGCAACTTTCACATTTGAAGGATCGTAGCCGATCTTTAAAACCAGCTCCTCCAAGGTCTTAATTCTGTTGTCCTTCGCAAAAGATGATATCTTTTCCAGCTTAAGCTGTGTCTGTGCGTTGTTCAATGACACATGTAATTTTGCTGCGGAAGTTGAAGCATGTGCCAATTTGTGAAAAACCATCTCCCCTGTTTGTTTATGCAGATCCATCTAATCTGTTGGGTGCACATCTTTCGCTTGGAATTCGAAAGTGGCCCTCTTGTAGTCTGAAATAAACTTGGGATCCGGTACTTGTGCTTGGAGGTATTCCATGTGAATTCTACCTTTATTTGTGTCAAATGCTGACAGCAGCCTGTGTTGTGCCGTGGATGACTGCTTCCGGAACTGGGAGTAAGTACTGCTAGTGAGGGTCTGGTTCTTTTTCTTGATCAATTCGTACTTTTCGAAAATGCCCAACTTGGGCACAGTCTTGCTTGGCTGAGTATCCAGGGGAGAATCTGTGGATTTCTTCAGTATTGCTGTGGTGATTGCCTTATGCTGGATCGAGCCAAGAGGTAGAATGACCGGCTTGATCCCTGTGGTAGCTACTGTGGTAGGTGGGACTTCTTGTTCTACTGTCACGCCAGGTGTTGAAACTATCTTTGGTCTCTTGGTGTGCATCTAGAACTCCTCTGATGACACCTCTGTTATAGGAGGAGACGACTCCTGTTGGGGCCTCTTCTCCTTGGGGACTTGAGGTGTGGTAGTGGGTGGCACGCTCGTCGAGGGCACCTACTGTTCCACTCCAACTTGCTGTTCCACGTCCATCAAAGTGTCCGGCACCCATACTGTCTGATTTGCAAATTTCTGGATCTCTGGCTTGGGCTCATGAGCATACGGGACATTCTTATTTTTTACCCTCATTTCCGAAATGATCCTGCATGGATCATAGTGCCAGGTGAAACTCGTAAAGAATTTCATCTCCTTCAACATTCTATCCGCTTCTTCTTCCGTGCCTCGACTATTGCAGATGAAAGAACCAATCTGCCTCTTGATCCTCAATTGCTGCTTCTTCTTTAGGGAAACAAAGTGAATGTCATCTGAATTCATTATCTGCCTAATATATTCTAATGCAAAAATTCTTACCGGTACATATTTTGGCAGCTTGTAGGGTGCCAATTCGCACCTGAAAACTCTAATTTCAGTGTGATTCTGATACAGGAACCAGTCTCCTGTCTTTGTATTGTCCGAGAGATGTAGAATTCTCTGGACCTCTTCATTTATTCATGGCTCAGGCCTGCCGCTCAACATGCTTACCACCGGGTGATAGAACAGATCAATGAAAACCTTGAAGCTATACTCTGTGGAGTTATGCTTCAGAAGAGAAGTCCATGTTGTGACTGGCTGGGGCCTTCTGTCTGCATCCATCTTCTGCATGGAGAAACTGAATTTGTCGGCTTGAAAATAAACGAACATGTACGCCAGTATAGAAGAATATCTGAACATCCCCTCTGTGCCAAAATTCATGAACTGTTCGTGAATACTCTGGGCCAAAAAGGTGTTGTAATTGAACTGAGTTGTGGGCTTTTCATCGTTTGAGAAAATGGACAGAAAACCCAGGATGGGCTCGTCTACCCATTGGTTAGAATAATAACCAAGTAGGGCACAAAGGGAAGAAATGATTTGGTTTCCTTTGGTGGAGAACATGGATGAAGGGTAAGGGGGATTGGTGGAAGGGAAAGGAGCAGAAGTGGGAAGGAAAAGCTCGAATATCTGAGCTCTCTGAGGAAAGGTATTTTATGATATAGCTCAGTGAGGATTTCTAAATTGAAAGGGGACGCAGATTCAGCATGGGGAATTTTCATCATCTAGTCGATGTCTTCGTTAGTGATGAAGAAGAGGACATCTCCAGATGAAGAGACGATGGCCCTCTGGTCGGGGATATAGTGGGCTTGGCATTTCAGCGTGAATTCAGGAAAGTGATGTATCTGGGGGAAAAGGTACAGCAGCAAATTGGACTCCCAGAGTCCAATTCGTCGCTCTGGTCCAAGAACACCTCTCGTAGCCACGACTGGAGGTCCAAAAAATCAAATTCACAAATGGTATCTGCGATCAATCGATCTTTATCGACCAAGGGGATTTTGTCTAGGTCGACAGGAGGAGGAAGAAAAGGATTCTCTTCTCCTTCCGCTTGTCTTGGATTTGACACCATTTCAACAACAGTACCTGTAGTAAACACGATGTTAGTGGGGTAGACTGACTGTGGATGAAGGTGGTGGAAAAATGATGGAGGCGTAAGAGTAAAATGTTATGGTGTGATGGAAGAATAATGAATGAAGAGGGGAAAACGGTAATTTCATTTAAAACTGGGTCAGTTGGATGCGGGAAAATGGTCAGCATGACAACGGGTATGTTATCCAGTTATTAATGGACAACGGGCCACTTGGGGGTGATATGGTAGGTGACGGTGGCCAAACATATGGATGGTGGACGCGGCTGCTAGGGATTGGAGGTGATGGGAAGTGAAAGTCGCCATAAGGGGCTGGTCATGAGTGGAAAGGGTAAAGGACTGACAACAGGGACTGATCGCAGTTATGGGATGAGACACGACCCCGAGAGCAAGTCTAACAAGTGGACTCAGTGGAGGATGACGTCCATGAGTGACGCGCTGTCAGATAGCATGTGGGGGATAGGACTTCTGGACCAATGGGACAAAGCCACATGTAACAAAGGGCTCGCTGAAAGGAATATTCATTCCGGACCCCCCCCCTTTGGTTAAAAGAAGAACACTAGGGGGGGGTCCGAAATTCATCTTGAGCTATAGGTCTGCGCGCTTATTTCCTGGCCGCAGATCTTAGCGCGCTCCTTAATACTCATTCCGGACCCCCCCCCCTCTTAGTTAAAATCAGAACGGACGGGGGGGTCCGGAATCCATTGTAGACCGTTGATCCAAGCGCTCTATTCTGGGCCGTCTAGATGTGCGCCCACGTTATTACCAATTCCAGACCCCCCCCCAGTTAAAAGCAGAAAGGTCGGGGGGGTCCGGAATGTGCTGTGAGCCGTGGATCTTAGCACCATGATCGAGACCGTTGATAAGTGCAAGAAACATAGATCAGGAGCGAAAGACGTATGCACTTGGGGAAAACTTAGGATAAAGCCATTTTATGGGTTTTTTCTTCCATTTTACAAAGGAACACCACCATGGGACTTTGGACGACTATTTTTTAAGCATTTGGAACATGGTGTAATCTTGATTTCAAACTGGTTTTAATGGGTTTTGAAAAATAAAGCAACTGACCTACATGCTAACCTATCTTCCTAGGACCATTAACCCAGATTAAACTGTTGGGTTAAGAAATTACTCTACCTAAGGGCTATCTGACCAGGATTAGACAGTCTGGTCAGATTTATTCACTAACCTAGCAACATTAAATTTAAAAAGAACTTGGCCATGCTTGAAAGGTATGGCCAAGTTACTATTATTGCATGGGGCTTTTCTTTTCAATTCTTTTATGCCCTCTTTTACTTTTCTTTCTTTTTCTTTTTCCTTTTCTTTTCTTTTTCCTTTTCCTTTTCTTTTTTCTTTTTCTTTTTACAAATTATTTGAAGAATGAAACATCATTTGTCAACAAAATCACTAGATACAAATAATATCCAAGTCATCATTTGATTCCCATAATTTATGGGCTGATAACACAGGGGAAGATTTGAAAGATTCACCCAAATTTTCGAAGGCAAGAGAGCATTATGTGTGGGGTTGAAATTGATTTTCCACTCCTTTAGAACAAGGCATAAGGGACCCCAACCCCACGTATGAATGAAAATCTTTGTTAGGTCCTATTTCTAAAGGAATTTGAAAAAAATACATATGTGTGCCACATACAAAATATTGGGCGATACCCCAAAATTCCTGACCAATTCACATAAAGACAATAATTCAAATAAGAAGGGGAAACAATTTTCCCACTAAACCTTCCAACCGTCATTCTACCCAGTAGGTTTGGGATATCCCCTATATCCATGTCTGCACCCACTAATATTCCCTATGTTCTTTCTGTAGATTTTAACCTTGTACAATATTTATTGCAAACAAATTTTTAGTAAAAGAACAGAAAATATACAATGGAAAATACAAACATTACACAAAGATTTTTCCCCTGGAAACCCAAACTGAGAAAACCAACATAATATATATTCATTCATAGTGACACATTGTTTACAATACAATATACATATATGAGCCAGTGGCATCCAAAACCCTAACCCAATGACCTAGATTAGTCAACAACCCTAATTCCTTAATCGGAAATAGAAAACCATCGACAAAAAAATCCATATGCCTAAAAACCACCCAACAATGGACATGAAAATTGAGGCAAAAATGTGACACGTTTCCTGAGGAAAAATATTTCATGGACATGACTGGGTCCCATTCTCATGTATTTTAAGGAATTAACCATGCAAATTGACCAAGAGGGCCAACAATATAAGTTCCAAGGCATCACTGTCGGTTCCATAGAAATCATCAGTTCCGATTGCATGGAAAATTTGCTCAAAAAAGGTAATTCTGGCATTATTGCACAACTCCATGCTATTCAATCCATTGAGACACCCTCTGTGTTGCAGGACATCCAATCCATCCTCTCTAAACATCAAGTGGTTTTTTCGAGTCCCCAGGGAATCCCTCCTCGTGGTGTTCATGATCATTCCATTCCCCTTGTCCCCGATATCCTTCCTCCCAATATCCATCCCTATCGTCATCCCTTTTCCCAAAAAAATGAAATTGAGAAAATTGTTCAATAATTTCTCAATGTAGGTTTTATCCACCCTAGTACGAGCCCCTGCTCTTCTTCTCTGGTCATGGTCCTTAAGAAATAAGTTTCTTGGCACATGTGTCCTGACTTCCACGTCCTCAACAAACACACCATTAAAGACAAATTTCTCATTCATGTCATTGATGACCTCTTGGATGAATTGAGTGGTGCCCATTTATTTACTAAACTTGATCTTAGTTTTGGCTACCACTAGATACGTATGAACGAGGAAAACATTCCTAAGAATGCATTTCAAACTCATGAGGGCCACTATGAGTTTTTGGTCACGCTATTTGGATTGTGTAATGCTCCCTCCACTTTCCAAAGCCTCATGAATCATGTCTTTCATCCTTTTCTCTGTCATTTTGTCTTAGTTTTCTTTGATGATATCCTCATCTATAGTAAAACCTAGAAAACCCATCTTTCTCATGTGGATCGAGTTCTCCATCTACTCTCTCAACACCAACTTTTCCTCAAACAATATAAATGTGCTTTTGGCACCTCAGAAGTCAAGTACTTGGGTCATCTTGTTGGCAAGGCGGGTGTCAGGGTGGATCTTAAAAATATTGAAGCTATGCAAGATTTGTCTCACCCAAAGACTCTCAAAAGCTTGCGTGGATTTCTGGGTTTAACAGGTTATTATCACAAGTTTGTTAATAATTATGGAAATATTGCAACACCTCTCACTTCTCTCCTTAAAAAGAATTATTTCACTTGGAATCCTGTAGCTGCTCAAGCCTTTCAAACCTTGAACATGGCCATGTGCACCACTCTAGTCTTGGCCCTTCTTGATTTCACAAATACCTTTTTCCTAGAATGTGATGCTTCTAGGAAAGGAATTGGAGTAGTCCTTATGCAAGAGGGTCGGCCTTTGGCCTTTACCAACAAACCATTGTTAGAGCGAAATTTGGGCAAATCAATCTATGAAAAGGAAATGTTGGCTATTCTGCATGCCATGGATATTTGGCGCCCTTATCTATTGGGGAAACACTTCCAAATTAAGACATATTATCAAACCCTCAAGCATTTTTTGGAACAACGCCTTTCCTCCCTAGAGAAACAAAAATGGGTGACTAATCTCTTTGGATATGATTATGAGATCATTTACAAGAAAGGAAAACACAATGTGGTTGTTGATACACTTTCTAGAAAATATGAAGATGAAGGGTCCCTTTTTTCTCTCTCGTTCATTGTACTAGATTGGCTCCAAGATGTTCGCCAGGAATGGCTACAAGATCCCAAAATTTTGCATCTGATACAACAATTGCAAGCTAATTATCCAATTTCCCCAGGGTATTCTTGGCACAATGATGAGCTTCGATACAAGGGATGTTTGTATTTAAGTAAACAATCAAAACTTAAATCCACGATACTTTATGAGCTTCACGCTACATCCACCACTGGGCACTTAGGGTTTACCAAAACCTATGACTGGGTCAAATGTTCCTTTTTCTAGGATGGTATGAAACAAGACGTTCACATATTTGTCGAAAAATATGATGTTTTTCAAAGCAGCAAGGGAGAAACAATCAAAGCTCCTGGAACACTACAACCGCTTCCGATTCCACCTGCTATTTGGAGGGATATCTCTATGGATTTTATTGTAGGCTTAACTAAATCGGGAAATAAATCAGTCATCATGGTGGTAGTTGATTGTCTTTCCAAGTATTCTCATTTATGTGCTCTTCAACACCCATTTACATCCTCCACTATGGCTCAAATTTTCATGGATCAAGTCTTCAAGCTTCATGGCATGCCTCATTTTATTGTTTTTGATCACGACCCAACTTTCACGAGCAATTTTTGGAAAGAACTATTCAAGTTACAAGGTACCCAATTGCGTCTCAACACAACTTATCATCCCCAGACTAATGGTCAAACTGAAGTTTTCAACAGGTGTTTGGAAACATATTTGAGGTGTTTTGCATCAGAATGACAAAATCCATGGGCTCAATGGTTACCACTAGCTGAATGGTGGTACAACACTTCTTACCATACAACTACCCACATGACTCCTTTTGAGGCGGTATATGGAAAAAATCCACCTTCAGTTCTCTCATACTTGTCAAGTGTCTCGAAGGTCCAAGTGGTTGACCAAACGCTTATAGTTCGAGAGTTTGTTCTTCGTACCCTCAAAGAGAATTTGGTCATGGCCAAACATCACATGAAGAAATAGGAAGATCAAGGTTGCTCTGAACATCAATTTGCAGAAGGAGATCAGGTGTTTCTTCGACTACAACCTTATAAGAAAAATTCCCTCAAGGATGACCATTGTTAGAAACTGGAGCCCAAATTTTATGGTCATTATATTATTCTCAAGCGTGTGGGACATGTGGCCTATCAATTAGCTTTTCCCAGTCATTCTAATATCCATCCTATTTTTCATGTTTCCTTCTTAAAGAAGGTGATTGGAACTAAGTTCCAAACTCAAACCAACCTTCCTGAGTTGGATGAAGAAGGCTCCATTTGGATACAACCACAAGCAGTTTTGGACCAGTGTGAGCGTCGTCTGCGTCAACACACCATCAAGGAAGAGTTAGTCCAGTGGAAAGATACAACTCCAACAGATGCCACTTGGGAACCCACTACCATTCTGCAAAAATTTCCTCATCTCAAGCCTTGAGGACAATTTTTTTTTTTAAGGGGGAGGACATGTTAGGGACCTAACTCTCATGTAGGTAGAATAATATATTTCCATGTAATAAAGGTCAATATTAATAAGGCTTAGTAATAAGGAATAATAAGTCAAATGTACAAAGACCTAATAGAAGCTTCCACTTCTAGAAGGATTGATCCAGATATAGGAGCAAAACGAATTGATTAAAAGAATGAATATAATAAACATAGAGATATGAAGAATAACATAGATATCCAGTGAACAATATCTTCTATTGAATAATGAAATAGGCTAAAACTGTAAAACTACAGAACTAAAACACTTGCTCGAATGGTGGTAGCTATCTCTGAGAAGAGATGTGGCTACTATGCACATCCGTCTGAGAAGAATGGATTACAATGAGGCTCCAGAGTGTAAGTTTTAAACCTGCAAAGCAAAGCAATGCATATAGATTCTTAAGCAATACATAAATTAATCAATGGCTCATACACAGAGTACACAGGGATTTTATACCGGAAACCCTCAACCGAGAAAACCTTTCTTATTTTCGTTATATCAAATTTCACCATTCACCATACAATATATACAATGTTTTTAGGTATTCCATAGATACCAAAACCCTAATCGCTTAATCTAGGATTAATTTAAAAATCCTCTAAAAATAGTAAAACCCACAGACGCAGTTGTCGTATCTTACGCACCCCCCCACACACACATTCAAAGAATATAACACATACTCAACATTCTCCCACTTGTTGTTTTCTTTGCATCCAGGGGTCCAGGGGATTATATAGTCAACAATCTAGGGAAACAATGCCCATTTTTACTCTACACCAGGAGAACTTTTCTGTGCTCACAGACTTTTTCAATGAATCTGTAGCATTCTTCAAAGTGTCAACCTTTTCCAGCAACACCTTCTTTTCCTCAACCATGTCTCTCACAAAGTGATATTGAACATAAATATGATTTGTCTTCGAATGATAAGCTGGGTTCTTTGCCAGGAATATTGCACTTTGACTGTCACAGTCTAATCTCACTGCTTGTTGTACCAATCCAATACCTGAACACAATCGTTGTAATCATACTGCTTCCTTGCTTGCATGAGTGGTTGCCATGTATTCATCTTCTGTAGTTGAGAGTGCCACTACAACCTGTCTTTTTCTCATCCAACTAATTGCTCCTCCAAATAGGTTAAACACATACCCACTTGTAGATCTTCTGCGATCCAAATCTCCAGCCCAGTCTGCATCAACAAAGCCATGTATGTCCACCACTCTGTCCAATCCTGGTCTTCCTTCGTAGCACAATCCATAATTGGTGGTGCCACGAAGATACCTGAAGACCCTCTTTACTGCTGTCCAATGCTCCTTCCCTTGTTTTGACATATACCTGCTCAAAACTCCCATTGCATGTGCAATGTCCGGTCTAGTACAAACCATTGCATACATCAAACTGCCGACTGCACTGGCATATGGAACATGGGACATGTCCTCTTCTTCTTCCTGTGTCTTGGGACACTGATCTGCAGATAACTTTACACCTATAGGAATAGGAACCTTGATCGGTTTACTTCCATGCATATTAAACCTTTGCAATATTGTTTCAACATATTTTCTTTGATTCAACCATAGTTTCTTGTTTGCACGATCTCTTTTAATCTCCATTCCCAGAATGAAGTTAGCAGCGCCAAAATCCTTCATGTCAAATTTGGAGGATAGCTGTGATTTCACCTCCTTGATAACATCCATGTTATTTCCTACCAACAACATGTCATCAACATACAACACTACATAAATGAAGTGATTACCAACATGCTTGGAATATACACAATGATCAACCCTGCTTCTTACAAATCCCAATCCAAGGATGTATGTGTCAAACTTTTGGTACCACATCCTAGGTGATTTCTTCAGACCGTATAGTGACTTCTTTAGCTTACAGACTAGCTCTTTCTTTCCCTTCAATACAAAGCCTTTTGGCTGCTTCATGTAGATTTCTTCTTCCAGATCCCCATGTAGGAATGTTGTCTTCACAACCATTTGTTCCACTTCAAGATCAAAAGAAACAACAATAGATAAAAGAAATCTAATAGAAGTTAACATAGCAACAGGAGAAAAAATCTCACCAAAGTCAATTCCCTCTACCTGGGAATAACCTTTTTCTACTAACCGAGCTTTGTATTTCTCCACTTTACCTTGTGCATTAAACTTCTTCTTCAACAACCATTCGCTCCCAACCGATTTTCTTCCAGCTGGAAGCTCAACTATATCCCACGCCTCATTCTTATCCAAGGCATCCATTTCTTCAACCATGGCCTTCTTCCAGAGTTTACTATCCTCTGAATTCACTGTTTCCCTGACAATTCTGGGATCATCATCAGTAATAGATAAAGCAACATTGGAACGAAAATTAGGTGGACTATACCTTTATGGTTGCCTTCTATCTCTCACTGATCTCCTCAATACTGGGGTATCAGGTTCTTCTTCTTATTCTTCTGCTTCCTATGCTTCCTCTTCTTCAGATGATTCAGATTTTGCATCATCCAACTCAAGCTCTATTTTCTCAGGTTCATCTTGCGTTGGTGAGAATTCCTGTTTGGACACATCTTTGACCTCTTTGAAAACAACATCTCGACTGTAAACAAGTTTCTTGGTTTCTGGGTTCCAAAGTTTATAACCTTTCACACCATCTTTATAACCAATAAAGATACACTTTTCAACTTTATTATCCAGCTTACTCCTATTTTCATTTGGAACATGTACATAAGAATCACAACCAAACACTCTAAGATGTTGAAGAGAGGGTTTTTTCCAGACCATACCTCATGTGGAGTTGTATCATCCAACACTGATGAAGGTGATCGATTGACCAGGTAACATGCTGTACTCACTGCCTCTGCCCATAATTCTTGTCCTAACCCGGCACCGCTGAGCATGCTCCTTGATTTTTCCATCAGTGTCCTGTTCATCCTTTTTGCAACTCCATTCTGCTGAGGAGTGTATGGAGTAGTCTTCTTCCTTGCTATACCACACTTCTTACAAAATTCTTCGAATTCATTTCCGCAGAATTCTCCACCATTATTTATTCTCAATACCTTTATTTTCATCTCTGTCTGATTTTCTACCAGAGCCTTAAACTATTTAAATTTATCAAATACCTTAGATTTCTTTCTAAGAAAATAAATCCATGTGTTCCTTGAAAAATCATCTATGAATGAAACATAATACACATATTTACCTAGGGATGGAACAAGAACAGGTCCAAACACATCACTGTGTATCAACTTTAAGATCCCCTTTGCTCTTGTAGCACCAGATGGGAATCTTACTCGATTCTATTTACCATATATGCAATTTTCATAGAAATCAAAATCCAGAGTGCAATTAGACATACCTTCAATCATACCTTTACCGTGTAGTGTTCGAAGGCCCTTTTCTCCAATATGCCCCAGCCTTTGATGCCACAACATGGTTTTCTTTTCTGGGACAGTATTGGTCTTGTCTCCTTCATTTTCCTGCTCAAGGACACCATAACTGTTACACCCATTAGTATAATTTCTTCCCAACAACTTGTACAGAGTTACACAATGAACTCCCCTCGTCAACACCATTGCTCCTCGTACCATCTTGCAAGTGTTCTTTTCAAATACAGTTTTCACTCCTGCATCACTCAACTTGCTTACAGATATTAGGCTCCTGGCTAGTTTTGGAATGTGTAGAACCCCAGGAAGAGTTCTAATCCTT
>ML791033.1:357374-376150 GCA_009831015.1 Picea engelmannii
TTAATGGCCTAAAGCCGACATAAATAAAATAACATTACTAATCTAAATTACAACTAATGGCCTAAATCCGACATAAATAAAATAAAATTACTAATCTAATATGCCCCAATTAAGTGGTAATGAGCCAATATTAGGGCTTAACATGAAGCGATGAACCCTGGGTCTACCCCTGTGCCAACAAATGGTTATGTTGCCGAGACCTGAAACTGTGATTGTTGTGAACTGAAGAAAAGAGAAAAATCTTTGTGCGTAGATCTGTTGTTGTAGTGTGCAATATTCTACTTGACTTGTGAAGCTCTGTGCTAAGAAAGGAACCATATATGAAGAAAAGAGGTAATATATCGAAGCTTTGTGCTCTGCTTAAGGTAAGATACGTGGAATTTTTTTCTTTGAAAATATGAATTGAGGTATGTTTGATAGATTCTGGCCTAGTATGAAAACTAGGGCAGAGTTAGAAGAAAGAATGGATTTGAATAAATTTGATAGAGATAGTGAAAGATATGCTATTCCTATGCATATAAAGAATTTTTGGACTAACAAGTGGATGTAGGACCCTAGAAAGAATTTTTTCAGATTGCAGGTCCATCACTGTGATCCCAGTGTGCAATATAGGAAAGGTTGGGGATAATTTAAAAGAAATAGAGGATTGACATTGTGTTATAACTGTAGAAGATCGGGACATCTTGCTAAGGAATGCCCTAGTATAAGTCCTATTTGTATTTGTTGTAAATATGTTGATCATGAGGTTTTGGATTTCCCTAGAATGATTGTTATAGTTGAAAAGATGAACATGAGACAATAAAACTATGAAGAAGGTCAAGAAACTAAGGATATGTTAAAGAACCAAAAAGAATTAGAGACTATGTTATTACAACTGAAAGAAACACCGAATGATCACAGAGACATCAGTTTACCAGAGATCTTAAAAGAGAAGCAGTGTATAGAAACAAGAATAGGAGACTTCGACATAGACTGTGTATTAGATGAAGAAACAAATGTGAATGTTATGCTAGAAATTACTTGCGGAATTTTGGTAAAGCCTGCTATGATTCCTTCATTGGGAAGGATAGGATTGTTTAAAGGAAAGATGATAACCCTATGCAGAAGAGTTACTAATATACCTATGATTTCCCATGGAACATTGACCAAAGAATAATTTGAAGTCATTAAGTTTGTTGATAACAACGCTCCTTTTTCACTTTTGTTAGGAAAGACATGGATTGAGAAAGATCAGATCCTAAGAAAAGTAGAGGAGGAAGCCACAGAAGAGAAAAATAAAGAATTAAGGGACTTCATAGCCAGAAAAATAGAGTGACTAATACAAGAACAAGGGGACAAGTCGAAGTAACTAAGGGCCAGAGACTTAGTTGTCGAACTTGAAAGAATGCAGGAAGGCTTGAAAAACCTGTCCATGCAAGAGAGAAGAGAACCTACCCCAGAAGTAGTAAGAGAATAAGTATTACTCTCGAACCCTTTGGAATACCCTCAATAGTGTGAAGTTACTACGCTAAGAGAATATAAGAATAAGAATGGAAAGAGGAAACCAGAGACTCAAACCACAGGAAAGAAGGTAAGAAAGCTCAGTAAGAAGAAAGCAAAGATACGAAAATAACAAGAAGTTCCAGAAAAGACTTCGCAGAAGGCAGGCTTGCAAAACTTGAACCTCGTCGGAATAGCAGAGCCGTGCAGAATGGAACTTTGCCTCGGCAAATCTATATGACCATTAGAGGCATCCTAACCGTTAGAATGATGCTCCAGAATGGCTAGAAACACAATTATTGCCGGAAATATCGACATTGGACCGTTGAGGCCATGCCATAATGGATCGAATCATATTTATTAAGGAATCCTTGCCTGCTGGAGGAATCCGTTATGACGTTGCTTATTTAACCTGTCAGACGTTGCATCGGGACCACTTTTTGAAAACCGAGATCACTACGTGCCTTCTGAAGGGGACACATGCAGTCAAACCACAGTTGGGACTGATCCCTACTCTCAAGATCAATGATTTCAACCTTGGAGACCAAAAGAACTATGTGATGCTCGCACCGCATAGGTACCTGATGAAGAAGACTAGGAAGAAGCCCGAGATAGTCCCCCAGCCATGGATCAAGGAGATTGTGAAATAGATGATATTAAATGTGATGAATATCCCCCACTTTGTTCGACATGAATAGGTTAACACGTGTGTTAAACTCCTCTTGTTGTGTTTCCATGGAAGGTATCTTTGGTTGGATAGGTGCATCACTGTGGATCCGGTGTTGATCCACCTAATCCCTGGATTGAGCATGCAGGGACCAGAACCTCACCAGTTCTACCTCGAGAAGATGTCAGATCACTCCCTGGCACAGTGCATCAAGGAGGCGTATGGTGATGTGGAGAAGAGGAAGCGAGGCTACAAGGTAGCCTCCATCTAGGATGGAACAATGTGCCTACCTTCTCAGCTGATAGCGGGCAAGATCATCAGAAATAATCGTCCTACGCAAGTGACAGGGTTTGTAGTCGACCTCGCAGGGAAGGTTTTCGAAGGAATGGAGATGAATTGGGTGAGCTACCTCGTCAATGAGTTAGAGAAGGACTACCATGAAGCATAGGACCAAGGCTACACATTTCACTTCAGTTGGTTGTTGATTCTCATTGCATTTATCACTTGGGAGATGTCGAAGGGGGTGACATTCCTGGAAGTTGAGACATTAGAGCCATTGGTCGTGAGGTTTACCACCTTGTGGTATATGAGAAATATGGTGAAGTAGTGGAAATCAAATGCGATGTTCCATGATTACTACCTATAGCTTAAGCATGCCATTGAATCATTCCCCCAAATGAACCCGAACACCTTGCATACATACAGGCCTCTAGAGAAGTTTGACACAGAGAGACACTTCATCTACATCACTACTTGCAGGGATGAAAGTAAGGAGGAGCTGCAATCTTACTATAAATTGACCATTGAAGACATGAAGGAGATAACTAAGGAATGACCGACCAAATTCCTTGCACCAGTCGAGGATGTAGAACTCTTCGACCCCAACATCATCGAAATTCCTTTGATCACCTAGAATGAGTATGATGGACAAAGCAATGCAAAGAAAAATAAGAAAAAGGAGGAAGTGCAGGACATAGACAGTGAGGAGAAGGAGAATGCGTCAAATGAAACTGCACCTGACTCACCTACAAGAGGAGGAGGCGACGAAGTAAGCCAAGAGGAGGAAGGGGAAGAAGACAAGCAAGAAAAGGGTGAAGTAACACCACCAAAGGATCACCTTACAGAGGCTGAGACATCAAAGAAAAGGAAGGTTTCTCTGCAGAAACCCTCAACGCGAAAGAATACCCGAGCCAATAAGACTTAGTTGCAAAATGTGCTCATAGTGGACGATATCTAGCTCATAATCACAGCTATAGAAGACACCTCAAAGGATATTCTGCAGATTCATGAAGCAAAGAAAGAAACACTGTTTGATAGAATTGAGAAAGAATTGAAAGACATCCAACAAGCTATATATTCGAGCCGCATAGTGTCTACTGCGCCATATTTAGTAGAGAGTGTAGAATTCTGCGATGATCCCACCCAATTACACATATTAGAAGATGCAACAGAGACTTGACTTTGTCTAGTCCAAGAAGGAAAGGAGTAGACCACAGAGGTCTTGAAGCAAGAAAAGGAGGAGGCCTTAGAGAAACTTCGGGTTGCATAACAAGAGAAATATGACTTTAGGGTGAAGTTCGAAGGGGACGAAAAGAAGATGCAGAAAGAAAAAGACCAGTTGCTTGTAGAGTAGATTGTGGTCAAAGAGGCAGTAACTAGAGCGCTTCACTCTGTGACAGATTTGGCACAGGAGGAACTAGAGTCCACCGAGATGCAAGTGGGGAAGTTTGCTAAATCCATTCAACATCTTCAAGTAAGAATAGCATATTTAGAACTTCAAGAAGTGTCGAGCACTCTGCAAGAAGTGCAATATCAGAGTGAAGAAACTGCCACGAGAGTAGTAGAAAGAATTAGGGTGTTGGCCTCATAATGTAAGCAAATAAGTGTCTGAAGTGCACAAACCTATGAGATCCTTGTAGAAGACCTGGAGCTGAGGACATTAGAGGCACATCTCCAAAAGGGGAAGCAGTAGGTGTCAAATGTGCAAGAATAGATGAAGCTTCTTATTGCAGTGGAGAAGATGAAGAGGTTGCAGGAGAAATGCACAGTTAAAAAGTAGGTCACTGCCATCTAGAGTAGAGTTATGAAGGTGACAGAGAGACTCTAGATGGTGTAGGATGAATCCTGCACACATTTTGAAGAGATCGAGGGACAAGGCTCACAGTTGGAACAGGCGGTCACAATAGTGGCACAATGCCCTGAAGGGCCTGTCAATGAGCAAGTACTACAGGATTTCGCTGAGCAAGAGGCTTTAGTGAAGCAACAAGTTGAGGCAGCTCAAGCTAAGATCGAGGCCTTTGAAGTAGAGTTTCCCAGGTCAGAGTGACTCAGGACGAGTTGCAGGTGAGTGTTTGGGGTTTGTTGGCCATCAACCAAGTTTTGATGAAATGTTGGTCGTGTTTGACCATTTTTGGGACTTCGACAGGCTGGTCGAAGATGGAGCGCCCAGGTGAAGCGAATATCGGGGGATCTGCCCATTTTTGTGAGTTTTTTGGGATTTTAGGGTTTATGTAACGGGTATGGGATGTTGGCCCATGGGTTTAACCATGCTTAGGACTTTTTTTAATGTATAAATAAGTAGCTAGGCGATGCAAGTAGTAGACAATATTAGAGGTCATGGGCTTAGTGCATGACTAGAGTATGTTAAGATTTGCGGAGCTAAGTGTAAGTGATTGTAAGAGACTTTGTGTACAAACTGTGTAAGGCTTTGTGCCCTGACCTAATTCAAGGAAGGAGGATTTGGTGAGGTGGGCACAGATCTTATGTCCCTTAGTAGGGTTGGATCTGTGGCTTTGTGCACAGGAGTATAGGAATATCAAAAGCTTGAATACTAATAAAGAAGAAGAATAAGTTGGTGGACATAGCCCTACACTGGGGTGAACCACGTATATCCTTTGTTGATGTGATTTTTGCAATGTTATCCATGTTGTTTATGTATTTATATTCTTATTTCACTAATCTTGATGTATGCTAGATATATGTATGGATTCTTAGTGCTCTATTAATGGTAAATGAATGCTAGATCTGATCTTAGTTGCTATTGCGTTGTTCTGTATCTAGGGTTTAATATGCGGTGTGACTAAGAACCATAACTTAATGCATATTGTTGGCTAAGTGCTCTATTAAGTGTTGTAATCATAGAATTGTGTCCCAGCTAGGTTGTAGACACATGAGTCCTGCAACTCCCCGTTCCTCTACTTCGGGTGAGACTTTATCTGCTTCGCAGGTGTTGCCGAAAGGGACGATAGTTAGGGTTTTGTTGGTGCGTTGTTGAAGCGTTTACCCCTAGGTATTCTCCTGTGCCAACATACCTCTGTTCTATTCCAGTACCAACTCTGCACCTATTCAGGTACCACCGTTGTGCTGATACTGTACCAAGATCTTTTACTCTGCTAGTTCGGTACTAAACCCTCATCTATAGGATTAACATTTTTGAACGAGTACACTGGTGATGGCCCCAAGAAATTAGTTGGATATAATCATCCTTGGTTCATTTGAAGACTATGATAGACTTCATCACTCATGCACTTCATGTCATGAGGATGAAGTCCATTCCCTGAGATACACTATGATTCATCAATTGTAATATTTTGTACACATTTGATAATTATCTTCAGACTTTGATTGTAATGGTTGACCTTCTTTAAAAGGAATGTTGTATAGATGATAGATATTAAGGAATGATATACACTGTTATGCTGGGAAATGAAATGTTGAATTACTGATTCACTTGATTAATTGAAGGAATACGAATGGTAGTTTGTGCAATTCATGGGTGTGAGTAAAGTGTTTATTCTGTAATTTATTTAGAGCTACCTTGTTGGTTCGGTAAGGGACCACCACCCCAACAAAGGTAAGCCACTTTGTATATGTTTATGTGTGACATAAGTTAATTGTGTGAGTGAGAAAATATAATAGTTGTGTGCTGCAAATGATTCTAAGTGCATGAACGTTCCTAAGTACAATACGAATTTCTAAATAGATTTGATTTTGGAGCAATGTGAATGAACAATTATACATTAAGCATAGTAGATGATTCTATTTTTGTTTCTGCAGAGTGATATTTAGTCCACAAAAGTTGGATAGATGTTTAGTATTGTTAAATAAGAAATTGTTATTGTTTTGAATTTATAATTGTGTTGTCCTCAGTGGGTACAGGAACAATTAGACCTCATCTCTCACCCTTCATGCTACAATAATGAAGTCTTTCAATTGTATTGACAGTCTCCTATATTGAGGAAGGTTTGATTGGAATCGGTTAGGTTGTTATTGGTTTATTTCCAAGAGTAAATCGAGTGAAGTGTTAATTGTTATGTGAATTCAATTGCTAAAGGAAGCAGGGTCTCAGTTCATCTGTTTATTTCATGAGCCTATAATGAAAAAACTTGTTATATGAGCAAGAACCTTTTCAACTGAGTGCTTTCTTGAGAGTTTTACTATGAGATTTATCTTATAGTTTGAAGTTGTGTGAAGGATTGTTGGAAATATAACTGAGAGGGGGGCGGGTGTTAATCAGTTATGTATATAAGCTTGAAACTTTTCTTGTTATTTTCTAATTCTTTCTAGATTATTATTTAATGTGTTGTTGATAACTTAACATGCATATATATACAATATTTGATCAATCACACAGAATATATAGAGACACTGATTTTCATGAGGAAACCCATAAGGGTGAAAACATCTTCTTCTTAGGATGTCAGTCAAGCTCCAAATTTCATGTACATCACAGTCTTTGAGATCCAACTCAAATATGAGGCTACAAACTATGATATCAAGATACAACTTGTAGAGAGCACCAACTCTCAAATTTCTCTAGAACCAACTAGATGGAAGCACCAACTCCTAGGTTTCTCTAGCACCCACTAGATGGAAGCACCAACTCCCAGAATATCCTCTAGCACCAACTAGAATTTAGAGGACTGCAATCCTCCCTAGCACCACCCTACCACCCTGATTGAATCTTACAAAACTTTACTTACTTTCTCTATCTCTGATATGGTCTGTTACAGCTCCATGTCTCCTCTGCCTCTTCCAACTTCTATTACTCTATTCCTCTTCTATACTCTTCTCTTTCTCCTGCTGCGCAATCTGATGCCTCTGTTTATATTATCTTCTTCCTTCATACTCTATGTTGTCTCTGCATTCTATATGCTACACCCCTGATCTCCAGTTCAGTTCCTGTACCCGGTCACATTCTACCCACATGCATAACTATCGAAAAAACACACTATGTTCTCTGTTCTGCATGTTTTTCTCACCTCGAGTCCTCTTCCTGATCATCATGCAAAGTCTCAGTCTTCCCTGATGGTTATGCTGTATCTGTTCATCATTAGTGGTCATTATCCAAAGATTTTTTGGCTTCTCTGGCAGTTATCCTAAACCTGTTCATCACTAGAAGCCGTTATCCTGAGATTCTTTGGCTTCTCTGGAAGTTACAATTCTTTGTCTTCTCTTCCAGTTACAGTTAATTGTTTTTGGCTTATTTGGCTTCTAAGACCCTTCCTTCACGTGACCACTGGTGGTGTCCATATGCCTATTCAAAAGGTGCTTCACGATCTTGGTCTAGTGAGTGCTAGCTCCTTCTTTCGATATGACCTTGGGTGATGAACTCATGTGACCAGGCGATTGCAGGTGCATCCAAAGGTGGTTTGAAACAAACTACATTTTTCCCCACAATTTACCTCTAGCATCCACGTGTCCTTTCTCCAAAACCATGGTTTTGATTACGGCCCACCTTCAGCTTTTTAAAATTCGTGCATATTCAATCCCCACAATGCGACAAGACCGTCGATCTCGCGATCTTGATGGTTCTTCTGAACGAATGGTTCAGATTTGTTCTTTCACGATTTGTGGATTATATCTCACCTTCCTAAATCAATGGCTATGATTTATTTCATGATCCGGGCTTCGGGAGTTTCAAATATCAACCCTTGCTTTCCTCCGTACTTCAATCTTCCAGAGTTGAAAATCCACTGACGCATGTCCCTCTTGGATCAACGATCGAGATATCCTTCTGGTCTCTGGACTTCAGATATTTTTAATCTCAACTTCTCATTTCTTCTAACTGGATATCTTCCAAAATGGAAAATCTACTGACATCTGTCCTCCTTAATCCGACGACTATGCTCTGCTCTGGGACTTCGTCCTTTTTCGACTCTTTTGCGCTTCGCTTTTCCATGAACTCTTTCACCTGGAATCAACGATCTATTGACATGTACCCTCCTACATGATCAACGATCATGAGTGACTTTGACACTTCAGGATTCGATATTTTTAACTCCTATGCATCCATTTCTCTCGGAGTGCTTTCACCTGAATGCATAATCTTCTGACATGTACCCCTCCTGGCGATCAACGACCATGGTCTTATTTAGGTATTCGGTGTTTGGGACTTCGGGAATTTAGGCTAATCGTTGCTTAATTCTCCTCCAGAGTGGTCACCCGTTGAATAATTCATAGGCGGTGGAGACTGCTTGCCGTCGGTTAAAACTTCCACTTCCACTATCCTTCCACTGAACTAGATCAACAGTTGAGAATGCACCCGAAGTAATATTCATATAGGACACTGAGAGAGACTTCAAACCTTCGTCCTTTGGGACTTTGGGAATTTTGACATTTTTTGGTGATGAAAATTCTGAAGTAAATCTCCCGAAGTGACATAGCTTGCTTACGTCACTTGTTGACATGGCACGATCCAATTTCCTCTTGACACTTGTCATCATCTGATTATACCATGTGTACTTGCTGATGTGGTCTTCTGCATTTCCTTTCTGATGTGGTCTTCCACATGTCCTTTCTGAGGTGGTCTACCACATGTCCTTGCTGAGGTGGTCTTATGACATGGGTGAGACATGTACGCATTGTAGTGTTGGTGGAGGCAAAGCGCGGTAGTGGAATATGACGTGTAGCAAGTAGTGGAGTGTGACGTCAGAGTGTGGAGGTGGTATGTATGAGTGGTTTGGTGATTTTCTTGGAGGGGGGGTTATGTGGTAAGTGGTAATGAGCGAGGGGGGTCCGAGTTGACAAGAAGGTGACATGTATGAGGGTCCCACATGAGAAATACCACCAAATTAGACCCCCCCGCCCCATGGTTAAAGGAAAAAAGGTTGGGGGGGGGGTCTAATATGCCCTGTCGATGGTAGATCTGAGTGCCTGATTACCGACCATTGAGATTAGTGTGCCCTTCTTCTAACTTAACCTCTCCTTCCACTTATTTTAATCTGACGGTTGACGGAAATTCGGGTGATCAAAATCTCAGATCTCAACCCTTGCTTATCCTATCCTTCCACTAATTAAATATGACAGTTGTTGGTCCTCCGGATCGGTGATCCAACAACCATTGTCTCTCTTCCTCCTGAGCTTCTGATCTCTGTGACTTAGAAGGATTTCTAAGTGTTCACGAATCTCGACCTTTTCTCCTCCTGCAAGTCTGTCTCTTGGACCTCATTTGGAAACTTCTATCTCTTATGATATTTCTCGAGGTTTGGTTCACTATTGTTTTTACCATCAATTACAAGCACATTCTTATTGTAAACATGCCAACAATATCCCCCTTTCACATTGATGGAAACCCTGAAAGGCTGCATTATTTTTCTTAGACCTCCAACTATAGCATATAGACAACACCTTTTTCTCCCCCTTTGACATCAATGTCAAAGAAAACAGAGAGTGACTCTGTGCTCCCTCTGATCAGATATACTAGGAGCACTCTCCCCCTGATTAGATAGACTATTTTAACTTGATAACAAGGTCATGCCCAACTTCTAGCGTAGATACTCAAACTAAGATTTTGCAAGCGGTTTAGTGAAGATATCAACAATTTGATCTTTGGATGGAATATAATGAAAAGAAGCAACAGTGTTGGTTACCGATTCCCTCAAGAAGTGATACTTGATGGGTATGTTCTTGGTCTTGGAGTGAAATACATGATTCTTTGACACACTAATTGCACCAGTATTATCACAATTAATTCTGATCGGTTCATTATACTTTACCTCCAAGTCTACAAGTGTTTGAATCATCCATAATAATTGGGTACAACAAGTGGCAGCTACAATGTATTCAACTTCTATAGTTGATAAGGAAATGGAACCTTGCTTATTTCTCAACCATGCTACAACAAAATCTCCTAAGAAGAATGCACCTCGAATCATTCTTTTCCTTTCATCCACGTAGTTATCCCAATCAACATCTGAATAGACTGATAGTTGAAAATTATGATTCCTAGAATACCATAGGCCATAGTTCATTGTTCCTTTCAAGTATCTGAACATTCTTTTGACAACTAAGAGATGACTCTGTTTAGGTGAATCCTGATACCTTCCTACCATTCCAACAACATGCATTATGTCTGGATGGGAAGCTGTGATGTACAATAGGCTGCCTATCATAGACCTATATGAACTTTGATCAACATCAGGTGAGTCATCATCCTTTCTTAACTTGCATCCAATGACCATAGGTGTGCTCATAGGTGTAGAATCTTCCATTTGAAACCTTTTCAACATTTCTCTTAGATATTTCTCCCGAGAAAGAAATATTCCTTCAAACCTCTGATTAATTTGCAGACCAAGAAAAAATGACAGTTCCCCTATCATAGACATTTCAAATTCAGACTGCATGGCAGAAGAAAACCATTGTACGAATGAAGCATTATTGCTTCTGAAGATGATGTCATATACATAGACCAACACAATGAGAAAATCATTACCCTCTGTTTTGATATATAGATTGATGTCAATTGTTCCTCTCTTGAACCCTTTGTCTTGAAGATAATTATCTAGTCTGTAATACCAGGCATGAGGATCTTGTTTCAACCCATATAAGGATTTCTTCATCTTGCAGACAAATTTAGGGTTATCTGACAGTTGGAATCCCTCTGGTTGTTCCATATAGAATTATTTTTTAGATATCCATTTAGAAAAGTTGTCTTGACATACATTTGATAGACTTTAAACTGTTTATGACACACATAGGCAAGAAACATTCTAATAGCTTCTAGTCTTGCTATGGGTGCAAATGTTTCATTAAAATCCAGTTCTTCTATTTGAGCATATCCTTTGTAGACCAATATAGCCTTATTTATTACAATATTTCCTTTCTCATTCATCTTGTTTTTGTAGACCCATTTGGATCCTATTACATTTTTATTTGTTGGCCTAGGAACGAGTTCCCAAGTGTCATTCTTTTCATTATGGTCCAGTTCCTCATTCATTGATTTTAACCAATTTACGTCTTCACTGGATTCATTAATTTTTTTAGGTTCCACCATGGATATGAAGGCTATATGTGATTGCTCGGTGTCTTTGATTATCCTTCTCCTAGTTTTTACACCTTTGTCTTGCTCACCAATGATCTGACTTTCAGGATGATTCTTTTGAGTAATTCTGGAGGAAGGATTTTATGTTGATTGTTGTCCTGCCTCTTCTTGTCTGGGTGTCTCTTCTCCACCTGATTCATCATCTTATTGTGACTCTAAGATTTTTTTTTCTTTATCTTCATTATTCTCATCATCTTTTTCATCTAGCTTAGTGCTTATTCTTTGTTGATCGTTTAAAAGAGCTTCTTTATCAATTCAAACATCAATATAGTCTACTAATTTATGGATTCTTTTGTTAAAGCATCTATATCCTTTACTGATCGTTGAATATCCTAAGAAAATACCTTCACCAGCTATACTATCAAATTTTCCTAGATGATCATCATTATTCTTGATGTAGCATTTACTTCCAAATACTTTGAAGTGCTTGATTGATGCATGTCAACCAAACCACAACTCATATGGAGTTTTATCATTGTTTGGCCTTAGATGCACTTTGTTTAGAAAATGAGCAACCATGTGAGAAACCTCCACCCAAAAGGTTTGTGAAATGTCCCTTTCACTCATCATATCCCTTGCCATCTAATGAACCGATCTATTTTTGCATTCTACAACTCCATTTTGTTGAGGAGTACCTGGAATAGTATATTCTCTTTTAATTCCATGTCTGTCACATGATTATTTGAAATATCTTGACATAAATTCTCCTCTCTTGTCTGAGTGAATTGCCTTTAACTTCCTTCCTGTCTGATTCTCAGCTAACGCCTTAATTTTTTTGAACTTATCAAACGCATCATATTTTTCTCTCATAAAGGAAACCCACGTAAGTCTTGAGTAGTCATCAATGACTAACATAAGGTAATGTTATCCTCTAGTTCCTTCCTTTCAATATGGTCCACCCAGATCCATATGAACAATTTGAAGTGGTTTCTCTGAAGATGTGAAAATATTCGATTTGAATTGAGCAAGTGTAAGCTTCCCCATTTGACATGATTCGCATACATGGTTATTAGGCTTAGATATTCTTAGAAGGTATTTCACAGTGCCTTCATTATTTAGTTAGACAATATGATCAAAATTCAGGTGTCCAAGCTGTTGGTCACTGTAATTGCTTATTAACTAAACAATAAAGTGTTACATAAACTGTCAACCCAGGGAAGTCTGTTTATTTCAAAGGAAATCACACACTGTATATGCTCAACCTCAAAAGAAATCTAGAGTTTTAGTAAAAGTACATTAATCACACCTTGCCTTGAACAGACTGAAGTTCTACATTAAATTACAGAAAACCAATCTATCTATTGCAGAGTTTGAGGTTTAAGGAAATAATTATCAGAAGAATCCTAGATTACATTAAGAAACAACAACCTAGGAAGGAAACCTTTCAGGATACTGGAAAAAAGACTAACTATTCTGTAATAGAGAACAAGACCCTATTCCCCAAGCAGGAATCTTCAGCACCTGTCTCTGATTATCATACTTTCATAAACTCATTACTAATCAAAATGATTGACACATACTGAAGGATAACTATCTCATAACAGAGAACAAGACCCTATTCCCCAAGCGGTAATATTCAACAGCTGCCTCTGATTATCACACTTTCATAAATTCATCAAGCAGAATTACCAATCAGAATGATTAACAGTTACCCAAGCATGAATTGTATGAAAACAATGTAACAATCAGTAAATCAGAGTTTCAACAAAACAGAGTTCAGTAAAGTAGAGTTTTAGCAAAACAGAGTTTAATCAAGGCGTGAACAAAAATAATGCTAACACACTACAAAACTACTGGGTGAATCTTGTGAAGAAGGTGGGCCCTCCCTTCTCACAAGATTCCCCAGAAATGAAAGGAACTAAGAAGAAATGCTCAGAATAATCTTTTATTCATCCGTCAATTGTATCATGTTACAATATCCAATGTGAACACGTCCTTCTCTGCAATTCCTTTCTAGCCAAAAAGGATCCCCTTCTAATGATGATTTCCCCTTATTTAAAGAGGAGAATCCCCTCAATACAATTGATCATCAAATTACATGTGCACATATGAATCCTATTCTTAGTCAGATCTAATATTCTATATTGGAATAGGATATCTTGATCTCCCGTAGCAGAATGCTATTACAATAGTTTTAATGGTGTTGAGTTGAGGTGTAGCTTTTGCAGTCGGTGTAACAACTTCTTTATTTATCTTCTTGTTAATGTTGTTGTATACTATTTCAGCATTGCAAATCACGGACTATTTTAGCAACAGGATTTGCATTCTGACTGTTTTAACAACATGGTCTCAAGCAGCAACGATGGTTGATGCTAGCTTAAGGTGCAGCTGTTGCGTCCAGTGTAACAACTCCTTCTTACTACTGTGTGAATTATTGTTCCAGCATCGCAGATCACGGACTATTTCAGCAACGGGATCTGCGTGCTTTTGATTGTTTCAGCAACGAGTCTTCAAGCAACAACAATAATCTCTAGTTCGAACTGTTTCAACAACTATATGTTTCTGATCGATGGCTAAGTATGAGAGTAATGTAAAATTACATGTAAAACAAATTAAACATATAACAAAGAGAAGAAACGTTATATACCTTTGAAAAGATAGGTTAAGGTGATAATGTAAGCTTAAATGTGAGTGGGAAAATGATGTAATGATAGGAAAAAGTATGAACAAAAAGGTACATTATAGGGTCCTAACACAAGCCTACTATGCCATAAACAACTTTCATCAAGTTTTCTTAAATGACATTTCTCCTTATCTTCCTTCAGAACATATACATTGTTTTCAGTTCTAACCCCTTCTCCAATCAACTCTCATGTGTTTACTGTCTTTATTTTACAATTATTGGAAGTGAAAGTGACTTCACATCCTCTGTCACATATCTGAATGACACTATGAATATTATGATTTAAACCATCGAAAAATAATACATCTTGAGATTTTCTTCTTCCATTACTTAAGCTTACTAGACCTTTACCTCTGATCTTTCTTGGAGCATCATTTCCAAAGGTTACACTCCATGATTTATTTTCTTTGAGTAATAGGAACTTACTTTTGTCACCTATCAGATGACTGGAGAATCCATTGCTAATATACCAGGTGTCTTTTTGTCTTTGAGATGACAACACTAATCCACACTTGTTATCTTCATTCTTCTCCCAAGCCTTGACGTTTTCATCTCTGTGATTTGAATCTTCCTTACAGTTTTTTAAGCGACAGTATGCATCTTTATGTCCATAATTATGGTAGATGTAACATTCTAGTTCATTGAATAAAGGATCATAATAATTGTTATGTGTAATCTGCACCCTTTTCCCAACCATCACATGATTTGCAGTCTATGGTTGTTTGTTACTTGGCTGTCTCATTCTTTGTTGTGGCATATATTTATTCCTTGGCTGTCTTGATTACTCATGTCTAAATCTTAAAGAACAATTTACAACTTTGTGGCCAAAGTTAGAGCAGTAAAAACAATATCCATAGAAAAAATCTGTGTACCTGGAAAATGACTGTCTTCTTTGAGTAGGTCGATTTCTTCCATGCTGATGATTTCCTTAAGAAGACGGTGTATTATTTCTTTGTTCTATAGATTCAGTTCTGGTAGCGTTTCCTTCACTCCTCCTTAGCGGTTGATTCTCTTCCTTTGTTTTTGCAGGTTTGATGTTGTCAATGATTGTATATTTGACAAACTTGATGGATTCTTTGTTGCTTGGCTGACCACTACTTGATCCCTCTTCATAACCCAAACCAATTTTCAACTTTGAATTCCTTTGCTGATTCATAATGGAGGCTAATCCTTCTGAGGCTTTAATACTTGTTATATTCTGATGATATAAGGACTGCAATTTCTCTAGATCTTTTCTAACAATCACTACTTCAGCTTCCAATTTTTCACCTTTTGTTTCGGCTTCCTTCAATTGCTATTTGAGGATGTCTTCAATATTATTAGCTTCTTCTAGCTTAACCTTCAACAGAGAAATTTCTTCAGATGGTTCATTGCATGTTTTCTCATACCTGAGTAGTAATTGTTTTTGTTTTATTTTCTTTTCTCCGAGTCTATCAATATCTTCCATGGCACTGCCAAGTTCTCCTTCAAGATCTACTACTGCTTCACAATAAAAAAACTCACTTCCTATATCTTCAGTGTTTAGATATTCTAAAGATATTAACATGATATCATTTATCTTATCTTCAATAGAAGAGTCACTTCTTTCATCATCTGATGGATCATCATCATTGTTTACACAAAGGATTTTCTTCTTAATATTATTCTCTTTATAGGCCTTCTTGTGTTTGTGCTTCTCTTCATCGTCATATGTCTGATCCTTTATTTTGAGAGGACACTTAGATTAAAAATGACCTATCTTACCATAGTTTAAACATTTGAAGGGCAGTTTACCTTTGTATTTGCATGATCCTTTCTTCAGTCTTCTCACAAAATTTGCTTCAATATCATCTATATCGGATTCCGTGTTTTTCTCTACTTTAAAAGATGCCTCTCTTGTAGTGGATTTACCTTTGGTGATTCTCATTTCATAAGCAGTTAGGGTTCCAAGAAATTGATCTAGTGTCAATGTTTTGAGATCAACTATCTCATCTATAGCAGAGACCTTTGAGTTAAATCTATTAGGAAGAGATCTTAATATTTTCTGGACTAGAAAATATTCATCTATCGTTTCACCTAGGCCTTTCATAGTGTTGACAAGTTCTTCTATACGTAATAAGTACTTATTGATAGTTTTTTATTCATCCATCTTTAACTGCTCAAATTTCAGTTTGTGATTCTGAAGTTTTGCGTCTTTCACCTTTTCATTACCTTCATAACTACTTGTCAGCTTGTCCCACATAATGTTTGCTGCATCACAGTGCATGACTTTGAAAAAATCATCTTTAGCAAGTCCAATGAGGATGTCATTCATTTCTTTTTCATTAAATCTAAACTCCATCTTATCATATTTTGAGGCCAAGACTACATGCTTCACATATCCCGTTTCAATGACATCCCAAACATCATCACCCAAAGGCATTAAATGTGTTCTCATTCTTATTTTCCAGAAGGCAAAGTTTGTTCCATCAAATAGAGGGGGTCTATTAGTTGAACTTCCATCATGACTAGTCATGTTCAATCTTATGGATCTACTTTTGATCAAAGGCACTGGCTCTGATACCAATTGTTGGAAATATAACCGAGAGGGGGGGGGGTGAATCAGTTATGTATATAATCTTGAAACTTTCCTTGTTATTTTCTGATTCTTTCTAGATTATTATTTAATGTGTTGTTGATAACTTAACATTCATAGATATACAATATTTTATCAATCACACAGAATACACAGAGAGACCGATTTTCATGAGGAAACTCATAAGGGTGAAAACCTCTTCTTCTTAGGATGTCAGTCAAGCTCCAACTTACATGTACATCATAGTCTTTGAGCTCCAACTCAAATATCAGGCTGCAACATCTGATAGAAAGCTACAACTTGTAGAGAGCACCAACTCTCAGATTTCTCTAGCACTAACTAGATGGAAGCACCAACTCCCAGGTTTCTCTAGCACCCACTAGATGGAAGCACCAATTCCTAGAATATCCTCTAGCACCAACTAGAATTTAGAGGACCGCAATCTTCCCTAGCACCACCCTACCACCCTGATTGAATCTTACAAAAATTTACTTACTTTCTCTATCTCTGATATGGTCTGTTATAGGTTCATGTCTCCTCTGCCTCTTCTAGCTTCTATTACTTTGTTCCTCTTCTATACTTTTATCTTTCTCCTGCTGCACAATATGATGCCTTTGTTCATCTTTTTTTCTTCCTTTTTAGTCTGTGTTGTCTCTACATGTTATACACTACACCTCTAATCTCTAGTTTAGGTCCTGTACCTGGTCACATTCTACCCACATGCATAACTATCGAAAAAGCACAATATCTTCTCTGTTCTGCATGTCTTTCTCACCTCGAGTCCTCTGCCTGATCATCATGCAAACACTTTGTCTTCCCTGGTGGTTATGATGTATCTATTCATCATTAGTGGCCATTATCCAAAGATTCTTTGGATTCTCTGGAAGTTATCCTGAACCTGTTCATCACTAGTGGTCATTATCCTGAGATTCTTTGGCTTCTCTGGTAGTCACAATTCTTCATCTTCTCTTCCAGCTACAGTCATTCATTTTTGGCTTATTTGGATTCTAAGCCCCTTTCTTCATGTGACTACCGGTAGTGTCCATACGCCTATTCAAAAGGCACTTCGCGATCTTGGTCTAGCGACTGATAACTCCTTATTTATATATGACCTTGGGTGATGAACTCATGTGACCACGCGATTGCGAGCCTGTCCAAAGCAGGGGTGATTTTAAGAACCCCCCCTAAATTTGTATATATAATAAATGGGCGAATCCCCATGATACATAAGAAAAAATGAAGGCTATTTTATCAATTATATAATATGTATATATATTTTTTTGGCGAATCTTTTAGTCAATTATATAATCTTGTAAAATCTTGGCGAATATTTCACTGAATTATAAAATCTTGGAAAATCTTGGCGATTTTTTCACTGAATTATATAACCTTGTAAAGTATTGGAATTTTTTTTGATAAAGTATAAAACCCATATATAATAATATGAAAATGTGTTCATTAAACTGTAATATACTTATTTTAAATATTTGGAAAAAGAAGCATAGTTCCATCCTTTAGACAATGTTTCAAGCATCAAGGGTTTTGTTTGTTAAGGTTTTTCCAAGGACTTACATGACATCAAGGATGGAAACTAGGGAAGAGTGTTCCAAGGGATTACATAAGGAAGGAGTGGAATGAACTACTGGTTTTTATTCAAAGGTATATAACCTGTGAGGGAAGGTATAATTCAACTTCCCTGTATCACATTATATTATCGAAACATTTCACAGGTACTCATCCACTTAATATGCCCTATTTTCTTTAGCACTGCCCAGTAAAAATTTCTAACAAGGTCAAAGCCAATCCTGCTAAGGCTAAGACCAGATTTTTTCATTGTGCTTTGATTAAATTACTCATCATTGAAGAACTGAAAAAAAGGAAGAAAAAATGGGGGTATTTTTTGTTTTGGTCTGAGTTCACCTATGAAGAAGATCCTGAGAATCCTCTTGGAAATAAGAAGAGATTCAAGAAATGCAAGCAACATATTTCACCTGATAGATAAGAGGCATCCACCAACAGGAAAAGGAGAAGGATATATCTCCTCGATGATCCTAAGGATGAAAACATGGTCATAATTAAAAGAGATAAAGTGGTTTCTTGGAAAGAGAGGCTTAAGGAATATAGAGTGCTC
>ML791034.1:0-21666 GCA_009831015.1 Picea engelmannii
TCCTGATCAACCCCCCAAACACTATTTCCTTATCTAATGGGAACAGGGAACAACCACCACTCAGTCTCTTTAATGGTTATAGGGAACAAAGATTATAGTTGCTTTTTAATGGTTTTTTTAATTGTTTTATAACATGCACTAAAATAAGGTACCTATTGAGAACATGAATGTTATTAATGCAATCCTTGTATGATTGTTTTTAAATAATAATTTATTAATCATAAGATACTTCACTTCTTAACATTATTTTAAAGGGTTGTATTTTAAGAAAAAATGTTTTTAAATAAAATTTATTAATCATAAGTTGCTTCACTTCTTAATAGTATTTTAAATGGTTGTATTTAAGAAACAAATGGTAGGGAAACATTGTTATATGTTAAATAATATTTTATTAATATTAAATGATAATTTATTCATTATAAGATGCTTCATTCTTTTTAATGTTTTAAAGGATTCTATTTTAAAAATAAAAGGTAAGAAAGAGATTATTCCTTGTTTAATATCGATCTCGAGAAGTTAAAAGTGTAGTTGATTTATTGATTAAATAAACTCGTTTGAATGGAAGGGAAAAAAGATACTTGAAGTTGTTATATTTTGAATATTAAATTGTGGTTGGTTATATTAATTGGTTACTATGAGATATGTGTTATTAATTGGTTATATGTTCTTATATTAGTTGGTTACTATGTGCTTCATGTTGAATATTAAATGGTGGTTGGTTATATGTTGTTATACCACACGTGACTGCCTTGTAAGAAAACAAGAAATTTATCTAGTTCATTGCATAAATTAAAATGTATTGAACATAATTATCTTGCGTCATTTTCAACTAGTTGATTGAGTGCTTTGTTTATTGATTTCGTCTAATGTATGACAATTTAAGTTTGGACTTCTGGTGCATTGGATTGTGTCACGATTGAAGGTTTAGATTGGTTTATGTTGCTCCATAGTTACAATTGCGCTTTTCGCCATGTGGCAACATGATTCCTTATGATTGGGTCATTGCGCGCATTGACCGATAAGTGCACATGATAACTAGGCCTTGGGTCTTGTGCTTCCTGATGATGGCAGTCACTATTGGAATTGATGTTTTGCACCTTGCTTTGTAATGTTTTATTGTGTTTGTTTCTCACTCGTCCTGAAGATTATAATCACTTGTGTCATTGATGTTGGTTGCGTTGGGTTGTTATGATGATTTTCCTTAGATTAGTAGGCTCGGTATGCTTGTGTTGGGCGGGATGTAGACACCTCCTTGTTCCTCAGAACAATCGCCAACCTTGAGACCTTAAATGGTCAAAATCGATGGGAACATGGGCTTGAGCATTGCTTATGTGTCTTGGAGGTCCTAATCTTGCAGTAGGATGGGTCGATAGTCATTTTTATTTTTCTTTCGATTGCTTGTCGTGTGTTTCTTCTAGCTACATGATGTGCTAGTATTCTAGGTCGTTATGTTTGTCTGTTTCCTAAATTGCACATGTCCTGTTCGTCATCGATTTACGTTGATTCATTGTTTGTCGTTGTTACTTTCCTACATAAAAAAAAATACATATTTCACTTGTTATGTGTCGCATGTTGTCGTAACGACAGGGGCTGTTACAGATGTCTCAAATGCTCTTCTTTAGTTTTTCTAAAGAAAAATATATCATCCAGATACACAATAAAAAACTTACCAATGAAGTCCTTCAATACTTCATTCATCAGTCTCATAAAGGTACTTGGGGCATTTGTTAAGACAAATGGCATAACAAGCCACTCATACAACCTTCATTTGTCTTAAATGTTGTTTTCCACTCATCACCTTCTCTCATTCTTATCTGGTGATATCCACTTTTCAAATCTATTTTAGAAAAGAAATTTGCTCAACTTAAACAATCCATTAAGTCATCCATTTTTGGCAAAGGAAATATATACCTGATGGTGATCTTGTTTATGTCTCTCGAGTATGTACACATTCTCTATCCTCCATCATTATTTGGACTCAACACAGTTGGTACTGTGCATGGACTCAAGCTTTCTCTGACCAAATCCTTGTCCAATAAATCTTGGACTTGTTTCCTTACCTCCTCATTCTCTTGAGGTGTCAATCTATGTGCTGCTTTGTTCGACAGACTTTCTCCTGGTATCAAATCAATATGATGGTTGATACTTCTAATGGGTGGCAATGAGTTAGGCAACTCATCCACTACTTGTTGATGGACATAGGTGACACACCATCAACTGGAAGGTCAAATCTGGACCAGGGTTGTCTAAATAACCAAAGTCATTTAGAATGAAATGACCTGACAGGTTTAATGGCTCTCTTGGCCAACTAAAGTCCTACAAATAATAAAAGAAAAGAAGCTATAAAGTTATGATACAGATAATATAATTTTAATAATTACAAATGTCAAAATAGAAACATGAATATGTACATATGGTTATGAACAATGTATATACAACTTGCAATATTTATTGGATATCTTGTGAAATGGATGTTTTTGAAAGTGTTTATAAAAAAGATAAATAAAGCACATACATTTTTCTGTTTTCTTTTGAATATTTAAAAGTCTAAAACTAATGAATGCTAAACAAATATAATTGAAATAAGAATAGATAAAAAATCAAAGATAATTCAAGCTGCCCTTATTTCATTAATAAATAATTTAACTAAATGACAAGTAAACTAATGTGTAACTAATCGATTAACTGAATTTATCTTCCTGTGTAATTCAAGCTCCTAACTGTTCTGCATATGAGGGAAACCTGTAACAGAACAATGATAACAATCCCAGAACAAACTCAAAGATGCATTGGAGCGGGACTATAACAACAAAATGATAAATGTAGAGATCTGGTGATCTTATGATAATCAACACTTATAAAGAGAGGAAATTCAATTCAAAGCATTAATATAATCTATCATTTAATATCTAGAATAAATCGAAAATAATCAAATGGTGGATTGATCACAGATGTAAAATGGAATAACAAATTACAGACATTATCAAAATACTTAATAATATGAAATATCATATGACAACCAAACTAAAGCTGCATCAAACATAATAATATTCCATAAGATGGAGGCAATAAAAAAAACTTAATGGGGTAAGCATCACATAGGTCTAAAGCCAAATGGTGAGCAATGTCTCCATATCAGTTTTCAAAATCATATGTCCATAATGTATCCCAGCCAAAGATGTCTTCACTACTAAAAGTGATCACTATTTAAACTAGTTTAGGATTCACAAACTCTTATCATGCAAGATAGAGTGCAATCCCCCCAAAATAGATAGTTTTACAAAAATAGTACAACAGGAAACCACTCCTGTAGGAGTTGGTTTGTCAAAATAATAACAAAGTTTTATCAACATAAAAGAAAGAAACTACTGAATAATAGAGCGTATGATCCAAGATGGTTTCTCCATGTAAACAATATCATAATCATCATTTTCCTATAGATAACAAAAATATAATTGATATTCAGAAAATAATGCTAACTAATATTAAAAAATAGATTGTCTACAAAATCAGAAATTATGTAGCTAGTCTTATATTAATAAAGAAAAGAAAAACTAAATATTCCTATTTTGACTTTCATAAAAAAATAAAATGAAATAAAATCAAACAAAATCAATTTTACCATTTAGAAATTAGACATTGAAGGATTAACCAATTCTAAATTAATGATGGCATTGAAGGTGGTTGCATTTTTTATGATTATATTATTGGATTTTTTGTGCCTTTTATTTTCCCTTTCTGTGCGTGATTTCAACTTTTGGTTTTCTTGTTCAAGTAGAGAATTCCGAGACACCATATGTTTTACTTGTTCTTGTAACAATGGCATGTCCATGTAATAGCGTTCTACCCAATCCAAACATCTGTCACAATGTATCGGTGCTATAGCAGGCCGGGGTGGAATGTATTGAGCAACAGGTATTTTGTGCGCCCTTGTGGCTTGTTTCAAGTCATGGCTAATGCTAGCAAAGCCCTCTTGGCCTTTCAGAAATGAGGATAATCTAGAGACAAAGTCATACTGCTCAGCATGACCAACAGTTTCATTCTTGAGACATTGGTTGTCCGGATCTTCCCAAGAAAAGAAATCAAATATGAATGATGATCATTGACCTCAATCGTAGAGATCAAGCTCAAATGCTCATTTTTTCAATTCCTTAAACTCCTATATATTAAGCGACCAGATCTCTTATTCATAAAATTCAAATCTGAGCTTTGTTGTTTCTTACCCTTACAAATTTTCTTTATAGTAGATTTGTCACTATGGCCCTGATTAGGCTCAAAAGTAGGGGTAGGGGAAATCCTTTCTTTCAACACATCCATTACTTGTTCCAACGATTTGATGGGAGAGAAAATACATCGTGGTTTCTTACCTCAGGAATTTAGCAAAGCGACAGAGACTTGTTCATTAACTTCACAGTCAATATGTGAATTGAAACCCTGACTTTCGGTCATGGGACTATCAGAATTGGGGCTTACATTTAAAGGCAGGTTCACTGTGCTATCGGGTTGGGTAAAATCGTTTCGACTCAGGAAGCTTTCCCAAGTGTCCCCTATTTGTGACAGGTGAGATAGAAAGAAGATTTTTACAAGCCAGTGATGAAAGAGGCTTGATTGAGGGTTCATGCTCTGTCTCTTATAGCATTTTGACATTTTATATAGGCTCATTAACAAGTAGAATGACATGTTCAGTTTAAACCCTATTCATAACATCAATAGTCAGATGTGTTATAAAAATACCAAACCATACTTGCCCTCGCATGTTATAAAATATTTCAAAATAAAAATAAGGTCATTCCATCGAGGTTTCAAGAGGTTAATAGGAATACCTTTAGGGAAGTAGGTAGACTCATGAGAGACCATGAACAAGCTCCATGGAACATCCTCCATTTTGGAATTTTTAAACCACTTTTCGCCTTCCTGCGGGAGTCCTGTTGCTCGGGCTACAGAGTCCTCTATGACCTCCAATTGCACATCCCTGACCTTGTTTATAAACCCATCAAAATTTTGCGCAAAGGCCTGTGCGACCGTAAGGTTGTAACCTTCAAATTTCCTGAGGAAGATATCCCAACCATGAGCGTTGAAATCATCTATGGCATCATTACGGGCAGGAAGGGATTGACATCCATTTGGTTTGATTCGAACCACAGGGGCCATGGCCATTGTGAAATAGACACGATAGATATCACATGAGGTAGGATTCAACTTCCAATAAAAGAGTAGCAGAGAGAGGTTTGTGCGAACTAAAATGGTCCGATACCTATGAAGTTTGGAGACTTCCATGTTTGATAACTTAAGTTTAGAGATACAACCAACCGAAGGGTGCATAGACCTAGGAGCCATTACACATAATGAATACCAAACCCTCGACTACTATCGAATGCCAAATCAAATAATGAATGGGTTCATTAATGCACATGACAACAAGGTGAGGTGTAGTCGCAGGTACATTAGACCTGTACCAAGCGACATGAAAGTTGATATGACTATTGAGAGCATGAAGCACATATCAAATGTTAATCCAATTTTTTGCGCATTCATACATTTCAAAAATTTAAACCAAATGATCAACCATATAACTGATTAAGTGATGATACCGATAATACATAAAAATTGTGGAAGTGAATTAATCAATGGGCTTATAAAACTTGAAGATTAGCAACATATGGGTTTCCTCAAGGTGTAGCTTCTTCGGTAAAATGAAATAAGAAAAAGAAAAACTGCAGAATAATTACCCAAGAAAATTTCTTGTTTAAATTTCATGCTTGCAGTCATGATTTTTAAACAAAACAAACGAAAATTTAGAAGAAAAACTCATAAGATAAGTTTAGCCCAATCATCGCCTCGAAACAAAGAAAACATAAGCGTTTATAAATGTAAGGAGGTGGTAGCTACATAAAGATATATATCTCTTTATGATGATTTTAATTGTGATAAAAAATGACCGAATTGGTGGCTACCAACAATGGCGACACGTTAGGTGAAGCAATTATCTCTGCATCAAAAAAACATATATGTCAGGGGCTCAGATGAAATAAATTTTTAGAAACAGTTAACAACAGATCAAGCATTCCAATCATAACTCAAAAAATAATGTAGTTTAGCATTGGATGTATTTTTGTCGAAAATGTAATCTGGTATCTTATTTAGATTATAGGTGTAGTGATGTTTATACAGTTGACTTCGATACCGTTGACAGGGCCACTACTGCCAGCAGGCGTCCATAGCCTCAACAGGGATGTCATTTAACCCACCCTAGTACCTCTATCCTATCCAAGAATTGTCCATTCATGATAAAAACATCTTCATACTTGATGAATTCAAAACACATACTTAGGAATATTCTTAAAATTGACATTGTTTCACTGCCAGCGGGCCTGTTCAGTACCCCAACGAAGTTTCCTTGGTATCATGAGTGCATTTACCCACTGCCAGAAGACCTGTTCTGTGTCTCAGCGGGTTTACAAACACTTCCCACACATTACAGTGCTTCTAACTCTCTAGAATTTTGTTTATAAATTTGTTGAAAGTTCATGATATTCAAGAGAGCGGGATGATACTGAAAATCTCATAGTTTGGAATGAAAAGTTTGATCATTAAAGAATCATTTTTCTTTTTTGATGACTTTCATCATGATTTGGACAGTTGGATTTCTGTTAAGAAATCACCTCTAGGATGGGGAATCACAATGAGTTGTTCTCATTAAAACAGGGACGGTGTTAGAAGTTTGTTAAGGATAATCACGTCTTCCTATAATTTCAATGAGAAACCAGAAACATTGATTTGAACAGAAACTTACTTCTGCTGATCTGAGTTTAGAATTTACTGTTCAGGTGCTTGAGATGTTAACAACTGCTGCAAAGGAATGAGAGCTTTGATTCCCTTCAACAAATGAAATAGTGACTCAGACATAATTATTTAGAAAACAAATCAAAATCAAGTAAAATGAAAAGAACCAAAATAAAAAATAGAAAAGAAAATTAAAAATATTTACAAGAGGGTGGAACAGAAATCATCAAGCGAAATAATTCTTGAGAGCCTGGCCATTCACTGGGAAAGTGTCTGGCTGTCCCTCCAAATTATGCAGATGAAAAGAGTTAGGACCCAATTTTTCAGAAATTACAAATGGTCCCAGCCATAGGTTTTGAAACTTGTCATGTTCCCCCTTTCCCTCATGATATTTTTCCCACTTGATAACCAAATCTCCAACCTCCAAATTCCTATCAGAAGACGAATTTGCATCGAACCAACTTTTCACAATTTGTTGGTGCTGATCCAATTTATGTTTCGCTTGTGTTCTCACTTTTTCTAGCTTTAATAAGGCATTTATCTGGTTTTCTAGAGGCAGACACTCTTCTTCTTGAACGTTCTGCAATAATTGTAGAGAAGGAATTAAAACATGCGGGGGGAGGATGGATTCTCTTCCATGAACGAGGAAGAAAGGGGAATTACCAACATAAGTTTTTAGAGTTACCCTATCAGCCCAAAGTGCACTTTACAATGCATTGTGCCAATTCTTGTGATTTTTTGAAACTGTCCTTTTAATAATCTTGATTAAATTCTTATTTTTCGATTCTTCTAGACCATTCCATTGAGGGTAGTAGCTGGAAAAATACTTCAGTTTAATTCCTTTTTCTAGAGCGAAAAAATTCATATCAAGGGACAAAAAATAAGAGGCATTATAAAAAACCAGAAATTCAGGAATGTTGAATTGAGTGATGATATGGGAATTCAAAAAAGATACTACTTGATTGGTGTTGACCACTTTTAAAGGTACAACTACAGACCACCTTGTAAAATAGTCTGTTGTTGTAAGGATGTACTTGTGTTGCTGTGAAGAAGGAGGATTGATTGGTCCTATGATGTTTAGACCCCATTTATGAAAAGGTGTATCTACAATAACATGTTGCAAACTAAAGGCATCCCTTTTCACCTGTCCTGCAGCCTTTTTCCAGATTACACATTTGCGGGACAATGTATGGGCATATTTAAACAAGGTAGGCCAATAGTACCCAGCCCTTAGCACTTTGTGGGCAGTGGTATCTCCACCAAAGTGACCACCAGTTTCACCTGCATGAAGTTCATCCAACACTCTTTCAGACTGCTCCTTTTCTAAACAATACAGAAAAACACCATCAAAGTTCTAAGTTTCTAAATAATATATCATTGATTAACTGGAAAGATGCAGATTTAAGCCTAAGTGCTCTTCTATTTTTAGGATCAATCTTGTGGGGAGCATATCCATGTGTTAAATAAAATCTAATGTTCTCATACCAAGAATTGGGTGTAGGTTGTACACAACTTATCTATTTTTCGTTGTGTTGATTTACAATTGATGCGTTTATTTGAATTTCTTGTTCCTCAATTGAATCAGCCACTAGTTTACACAGGCCTTGACCTCTAAAAATTTGTGCAGGAGTTATTTCAAGGTCATATTCCTATAGTGAGGTCATCCAATTTTCCCTTTTCTCACCCAGCTCTTTTTGTACTAACAAGTTTCTCACAGCGGGGTAAGGAACGACAACTTTGGTTTTGAATTTTAACAGGTAAGACCAAAAGTGTTTCAATGCTTTAAAAACAACATATGCATGTTGATCTACTGTTGGGTAATTAAGCTCTACTCCTTTAAAATCAGAGCTCATGAAGGAAATGGGTATCTCATTACTTTCAACGTTTTTCTATGTAAGCACAACAACATAAGATCTATCAGATGCAATAGTGTAAAGAGTGAAATCCTGAGAAAAATTGGGACTCCTCAAAGAAGGGGCTTCTATTATTGATTTTCTTATTGAATAAAAATCTTGAATTTATTGAGGTCCCCATTGATACAAAACGTCCTTTTTAATTAGATTTTGTAACGGTCTAACCATTTCTGAGAAAATTGGGACAAATATTCTGACAAAATTAATCTTGCCCAAAAAGGACTTCATGGCCTTTTTGGAAGAAGGAGGGGGAAGCTTATCAATGGCTTGGGTTCTTTCAGGATCAACAATCATTCCATCCTTAGACACTATAAACCCAAGAAGTTTACCCTGCTCTACTGCAAAGATCAATTTCTTAGGGTTGAGAGATATGCCGAACTTGTGACTTCGTTCCAAGACAACCCTAATGTGAGACAAGTGATCTTTATTGTTTTTACAAAAGACAATGATATCATCAAGATAGACCAGAAATGACTGGTTAATGAGGCCATGGAAAGCAATATCCATTACTCTCTGGAAAGTGGCACCGACGTTTATCAGTGTGAAAGGCATTTTCCTATAGGTGTAAGTGCCCCATGGGGTACATAAGGTGGTTTTAAGTTGGTTTGAAGGAGACATAAGGACCTGGTTGTATCCCGAAAAACCATCTAGAAGAGATAGTCTTTCGGAACCAGACACCTATTGTAGAATTTGTTCCATTGGAGGAACAGGGTGGTTGTCTTTATCAGACGCTCAATTTAGGTTACGAAAATCGACACAAAGTCGAATTTCACCACTTTTCTTCCTTACAGAGACTAAATTAGACACCCATTGAGTGTCCCTAACCAAGAAAATTATCTTTGCAGTTAGTAATTTGTTTAGTTCCTTTTTAATAGTAGGTTCCAATTTAGGATGCATTTTCCTCAATTTCTGTTGAAAAGGATGAGTCTGGGGTTTCATAGGGATTACATGTTGTATGATGTTAGGATCAAAAGTTTTCAAGTCATCATACATCCAAGCAAATACATCTTTAAATTATTTAAATAATTTTATGAAGGCGGATCTTTCTTGATCGGAACATCCCTTTCCAAGATTAATATTTTGAGTATTATCTGTTGTTCCTAAATTAACAATGTCATATATCAAATACGAAATGTTAGTTTTATATTTGAATACCCCTCTAAACTTATCATGTAAGTCATAATTTTTTTCTAAACTCACAACAGATCTGGGGATAGAGTTTACCAGCTCGGATGTTGATTCAGGAGATCGAGGATTAGATATTACTGTGAAGTCTCGAAGATTATTGTCATGAGTACCTTCATCAATAACTGCATCTTGGAAGGTGTATTCCATATGAAAAAAGTTGATGATCTACTGGTCATCATCGAATACTCTCCAATTTGTGATGTTATCTGGAATCGACGACCTGAACAATAATTCGACCGAAAACACATTAAGAGAAAGACCTTCATCGGGCAACAATTTAGAAGCAAGATTGGCTAGTAGATCAACTTCTGAATTACTCATCCTAGGAATATAATTTATACTAAATGCTGAAAATTTATGCATCAAACTCCATACCTCAGTTTGATAACTCTTCAGATGCGGAGACAAACAGTGTATTACATTCCTTACCTGTTTAACTACTATTTCTCAATCGCCAAAAACTACCAAATTTTTCACATCCATGTCCAGTGCTTTCCTGCGTCCTTGCAGAAGCACTTCGTAATTGACTATGTTGTTAGTGCATTCAAACTCTAACCGACAAGCAATAAAATTTTTATTACTTGTAGGGTCATTGAGTACACAGCCAAAACCCGATCCTTCTCGGGATTTAAATCCATCAAAATATAAGGACTAGATCTGTGCGTCATTAGTAGGAATTGGGGTATTTAGTGAAGCTGATACATGAGTGCAGACCATTACTTCAAATTGTTGTTCTGGGTTTGTGATAGGAGAAATTTTAGTCATGAAGGTACCAAAAAAAGTATTCATCCCCCGCGTTTCAATTGAATTTTCCGTGGTAACGAAAGGCTTGTTTGGATCATTCAAATATGTCATAGTATGCTTAAGATAATGTTCTCTTTTATCCTAATTTTATTGGGTTGTCCATTTTCAGGCAACCATAAGTGAGACCAGTTTGTAGCAAAATAACCATGCAACTTTTCTAACCAATCTCTGCTTAAAAACATACCATAAACTTCAGGAATATCAACAATGATAATATCAATTATTTGATGAACTTTAGGATTGGACGATAATCTAATCAACATATTCTTAAGTTCACCGATCATTTTAAGATTCGTTTGATCTAGCTGAATAATTTTAAGATCAGAAGGATGTACTTATGCATTAATTTTCTGGCATACCAATAGAGGCATCACGTTTTAGGATGAACCAGAGTCAACCATACAATTACGTACATTCCTGTTACAAATTTCAAAGGTTAATAAAAAAGGTGGGATGATTTTCCATGTGGAAACAACATAATTCTCTTGATTTTTTAGTGCTATCCCTAAAACAATTTTATTTACATTTGCTACATTTTTTTCTGCTAAGTCCCTTTTGTCTTGAGGTTCAGATGTATTTTTAGTTGGGACATTTTTAGCCACGTTTGAATCAATTTCTGCTCATATTTTTTTGCTAACGTCATTCTTTTTACTGTTTTCAGCGATGCTTTGAAGCATTTTCTACAAAATAAGAGGAAATTTCAGCAGTTCAAAAACATAAATATTTGCCCTTAGTTTTTTCAGATCTTCGATTAAATCATACTCTAAAACTAGGACAACTAAGTTTTTTCTAGTTTCAGTTTTCTTTGTTTGTTTAGGAAACACATTCTTACTTGTTTCTGTAGTGGGTTTGGTTTGTGTTTTACTCCTAGTGTTGTAGGGGTGGACAATTTTGAATTTTTCTTGAAAGATACTGTCCGACAAGTGTCCAAAAACAGGAGGGGATAAGTCCTCCTCTTCTGGTACCTCTTCCTCAACTACATCATCATAATTTTAAGGAGGAACAAAAACATAATTTTCATGCACTTCTAATACAGTTTGCAAAGCATACTATAGATTTTCAAAATTTATACCTTCTGTAGTTGGGTTTGGCTGGTTTGGAGGGAAAGGCTTTCTAAAAGGTAGTTTGAAACTTCCTTTTCTTGTGGATGCCTCCTCGTCTGATCTCTTCAAGTCAATGACATGATTGGACAGTTTATGGAAATATTTCTGCAAGATTTCTATGTCTAAAGTTTCTTGTTGATTTTTTGTTTGAGGAGGCCTAGTGAGAATTTCTATTTTCTTCATAGAGGACGGAGTCGTTTCAGCTTCACTGTTTAGATTATATTTTAATCATAATATATCTTTCTCGATTTGACTTGCCTCCTCAAAGGCTTCTAACAACATGTTCTTCTTGGACCTTTTAACCCATATGACTATATTATTGTGTAAGGCCTTAGCATAATATGCAACAATTAAAATTTTTGCGGGCATCGAATCTGCAAGGATTTTGTTCTTTAATGTCATAAACCTTTGGTTAAATTTCTTCACTTTTTCTTTAGGGTTCATTTTTAAACTAGAGAGTTCCATAACCAATACTTCAAGAGTTTTATCATCTCCAAAATTTTCAAGAAAACAAGTTTTGAACTTGTCCCAAGAGATGATGGTCTAGGGATATTGAGTGAAATACCATGTGGAGGCATTTCCCTCAAAAGTATAAGGAAATAATCTGCATACTACATCCTCGTGTTCAACACTCTGGAGTCTAATGGCCAACATAAATTTCTTGATTTGATCCTCAACGGATTGCTTTGAATCTGGATCAAATTTGGGCAGCCATTTCTCCGGATGTTTAGGTAATGGGTGTTGGGGTCTAGGTACAACCACAACATCTTGATTAAGCCAGGTTCTGGCAGGATTATTTTGGTTTTCCATGGGAGTTGGTGGTGTTGAAGGTTGAGATTGTTCTGATGAAGAATTGCCTTCGTCTGAGGATTCACCTCCTGAAGAAGGTGGAGAAGAACTAGGTGGGGATGGTGGAATACCAGATCCTCCGGCACTAGGGATAAGTGTTTCAGTAGGATTGGTGATATTTCCAGTCCCTAAAGTGTTTTTGGGAAGACCAGTGCTTTGAAGTTGTTCTTGTAGGTTTGTAAAGTCAATGGGTTGATTGAGTTTTCTACCAGGTTGTCTAATACGGGATAAGGCACTTTGAGTTCTTATAAGTGACTGGCAGACAATTTCCTGGACATCAATCCCTTGAGGGAGTGGTGTCACTGGTTCGACAGGAATATTAGGGTTATCATTTGAGGTAGTTGTTGTTTCAAGTGTAATGTTTGTGTCAGTGCGACTACGCATCACGATGGGAGAATGGTTGTTTGGAGGAGTCTTGCGACCTCCACGTACCATTAATCAAATTCATGCCCTCCTTTTAGCGCCATTTGTTGATGGGAGTAGGTGACACATCGTCAAATGGAAGGTCAAATCTGGACCGAGGTTGTCTAAATAAACCAAGCTGTTTGGAATGAAATGACTCGACAGGTTTAATGGCTCTGTTGGCCAATTGAAGTCCTAAAAATAATAAAAGAAAATAAACTATAAAGCTATGATACTAATAATATAAGTTTAATAATTACAAATGTCAAAATAGAAACATGAATATGTACATATGGTTATGAACAATGTATATACAACTTGCAAGTTTTACTAGATATCTTGCGAAATGGATGTTCTTGAAAGTGTTTATAAAAGAGATAAAGAAAGAACATACATTTTTCTATTTTCTTTTGAATATTTAAAAGTCTAAAACTAATGAATACTAAATAAATATAATTGCAATAAGAATAGATAAACAGTCAAAGCTAATTCAAACTGCCCTTATTTCATTAATAAATAATTTAACTAAATGACAAGTAAACTAATTGATTAAACTAAATTTATCTTCCTGTGTAATTTGAGTTCCTAATTGTCCTGCATATGAGGGAAACCTGTAACAGAATAGTGCTAACAATCCCAGAACAAACTCAAAGATGCACTGGAGCGAGAATAAAACAACATAATGATAAATGTACAGATCTGGTGATCTTATGATAATCAACACTTATAAAGAGAGGAAACTTGATTCAAAGCATTAATATAATCCATCATTTAATATCTAGAATAAATCGACAATAATCAAATGGCGGATTGATCACATATGTAAAATGGAATAAAAAAATTACAAACATCATCAAAATACTTAATAATACGAAATACCATATGATAACCAGACTAAAGATGCATCAAACATAATAATATTCCATAAGATGGAGGCAATAAAAAAAACATAATGGGGTAAGTGTCACACAGGTCTAAAGCCAAATGGTGAGCAACTTCTCCATATCAGTTTTCAAAATCATATGTTCATAATGTATTCTAGCCAACGATGTCTTCACTACTAACATTGATCACTATTTAAACTAGTTTAGGATTCACAATCTCTTATCATGCAAGATAGAGTGCAATCCCCCCAAAATATATAGTTTTACAAAAATAGTACAAGATGAAACCACTCCTGTAGGAGTTGGGTTGTCAAAATAATAACAAAGTTTTATCAACATAAAAGAAAGAAACTACTGAATAATAGAGCGTATGATACAATATGGTTTCTCCATGTAACCAACATCATAATTATCATTTTCCAGTAGATAACAAAAACGAAATTGATATTCAGAAAATGATGCTAACTAATATTAAAAAATAGACTCGCTACAAAATCAGATATTCTGTAGCTAGTCTTATATTAATAAAGAAAATCAAAACCAATATTCCTATTTTGACTTTCATAACAAAGTAAAATGAAATAAAATCAAACAAAATCAATTTTACCATTTAGAAATTAGACAGTGAAGGATCAAACAATTACGAATTAATGATGGCGTTGAAGTTGGTTTCATTTTTTATGATTATATTACCAGATCTTTTGGGACTTTTATTTTCCCTTTCTCTGTGTGCTTTCAACTCTTGGTTTTCTCATTCAAGTAGAGAATTTTGAGCATCCAGATGTTTTACTTGTGCCTGTAACAATGGGATGCTCCTGTAATAACATTCTACCCAATCCAAACAACTGTCACAATGTATCGGTGCTATAGCGGGTTGAGGTGGAATGTATTGAGAAAAGAGTATTTCGTGCTTCCTTGTGGCTTGTTTCAAGTCATGTCTAATGCGAGAAAACCCCTCTTAGCCTTTCAGAAATGGGGGTAATCTAGAGACAGAGTCATACTACTCAACTTGACCAATAGTTTCATTCTTGAGACATTGTTTGTCTGGATCTTTTTGAGCAAGGAAATCATTGATCTCTTCATCTGAACAGTGATCATTGACATCGATCATAGAGATATTGCTCAAATGATCCTTTTTTCTATTCCTTAAACTCCTAGATATTAATCGACCAGATCTCTTATTCATAAAATTTAAATCTGAGCTTTGATGTTTCTTACTCTTACAAATTTTCTTTACAATAGGTTTGTAACTATGGCCCTGATTAGGCTCAAAATTAGGGGTAGGGGAAATCCTTTATTTCAACACATCCATTACCTATTCCAATGATTTGTTGGGCAAGAAAATACATCGTGGTTTCTTACCTAGAGAATTTTGCAAAGCGACATAAACTAGTTCATTAACTTCACAGTCAATATGTGAATTGAAACACTAACTTTAGGTCACGGGACTATCAAAATTGGGGTTTACATTTAAAGGCAGGTTCACTATGCTATCGGGTTGGGTAAAACCGTTTTGACTTAGGAATCTTTCCCAAGTGTCCCCGATTTGTGATAGGTGTGATAACAATAGAATTTTTATAAGTCCGTGATGAAAGAGGCTTGATAAAGGGTTCATGCTTTGTCTCTTATAGCGTTTTGATATTTTATATAGGTTCATTAACAAGTAGAATTACATGTTCAGTTTAAACCCTATGAATAACATCAATAGTCAGATGTGGTATAAAAACCAATCCATACCTTCCCTTGCATGTTATAAACTGTTTCAAAATCAAAATAAGCATGTGCCATCGAGGTTTTAGGAGGTTAATAGGAATACCTTTAGGCAGTAGGTAGACTCGCGAGATACCATGAACAAGCTCCATGGAACATCCTCCATTTTAAAATTTTTAAACCATTATTCGCCTTCTTGCGGTAGTCCTTTTGCTCAGGCTACAAAGTGCTCTCTGACATCCAATTGCACATCCTTGACCTTGGCACTAAACCCATGAAATGTTTGCGCAAAGGCCTATGCGACTGCATGGTTGTAACCTTCGAATTTCCTGAGGAAGATATCCCAACCGTGAGCCTTCAAATCATTTATGGCATCATCATGGGAAAGAAGGGCTTGACAACCATTCGGTTCAATTCGAACCACAGGGGCCATGGCCACTGTGAAATAGAAACAATATATATCACAGGAGGTAGGCTTCGACTTCCAATAAACGAGTAGAAAAGAGAGGTCTGTGCAAACTAAAATGGTTTGATACCTATGAAGATTGGAGACTGCCATGATTGATAACTTAATTTTAGAGATACATGAAATTGAAGGGCGCGTAGACCTAAGAGCCATTACAGATAATGAATATCAAACCCTCGACTACTATCGAATGCCAATTCGAATAATGAATGTGTTCATTAATGCACATGACAACAGGGTGAGGTGTAGTCGCGGGTACATCAGACCTGTACCAAGCGACATGAAAGTTGATATGAATGTTGAGAGCATGAAGCACATATAAAATGTTAATCCAATATTTTGTGCATTCATACATTTCAAAAATTAAAACCAAATGATCAACCATAGAACCGATTAAGTGATGATGCCCATAATACATAAAAATTGTGGAAGTGAATTAATCAATGGGTTTATAAAACTTGAAGCTTAGCAACATATGGGTTTCCTCAATGTGTAGTTTCTTTGGTAAAATGAAATAAGAAAAGCACAAACTGCAGAATAATTATGCAAGCAAAGTTCTTGTTTAAATTTCATGCTTGCAGTCATGAATTTTAAACAAAACAAATGGAAATTTAAACAAAAAACTCATAAGATACGTTTAGCCCAATCATCACCTCGAAACCCAAAAAACATAAGCGTTTATAAATGTAAGGAGGTGGCAGCTACAGAAAGATATAATCTCTTTGTGATGATTTTAATTGTGATAAAAATCGATAGAATTGGTGGATGCCAACACTACTATGGCAACAAAATTTTCCAACAGTTCCTGAACTTTTCCTGGAAAATCATTCATCGAAGTACTTGTAAGGACAACTCTGGGTTTCCTCACCACAGTAGACTGCATCTCCTGTTCCTTCTTGACTTCACTCAGGAGTTCCTTCCCACTCATGAGAAGTATGCTTGTGCTGGCTTCTTCCTTTATTTTCTTCTCTTCTATTGGAAACAACAAGTGTGTTCTACCATTATTTTTCAAAGTATAAGTATTTTTTCTCCCATCATGAATGAAATTTTTGTTAAAATACCATGGTCTCCCCAAAAAAACATGACATACATCCATGGGAATCACATCACACAGAATTTCATCTCTATATCCTCCTATTTTAAATTCAACAAGTCATTTTTTAGTAACCATTACCTGGTGTCCTTTCTGCAACCATGAGACTTTATATGGCTTCAGATGTGCAGTTGTCTTTAGATCCAATTTATCCACCATCTTTGTGGATACTAAATTGTCAGTTCTCCCACTGTCAATTATCACCTTTCATACTCTGTCTTTAGTATTGCAAGCTGTCCTAAATAAACTCTTCATCTGTAGTGGTTTTTCAACTTCTGGTTCTGGCTTCAAGAGAACCTTCCTCAGCATCAGAGATATCCTATCTTCTGCTCCTTCTACCTCAACATTTAGCTTCTAAGCTTCTGAAATGTGAGGCTCACCTCCTTCTTTATTTTTCTCGAGAAATTCCCAAGACATGTGTCATGTCTTTCCACAGGAATAAAATCTTATCTCTCCTCGGTTTCTTCCTTTTCCTCTAGAAGAACTTTTCCCACCACTTTGTCTCCCTAGGGAACTTCCTCCTCTTTTTGAGTGACTATGTGGTTTCTCAGTCTCGTCTTTGGTTTTCTATGCCTTTTCATGGGAAAATCCCTTGCCTTTGTTTGGGCTTCTACCTCTTCCTCCCAGACTCTGTTTTTTGGCCAACTTATCCTCTTCTTTCAGTGCAATTTGATAAACATCCTCTATTGTCCTTACCGACATCATGATGATCTCATCTTGTTTTTCATATATCAAGCCAATTATATATCTGGAAACCTTTTCTTCATATTTCTCTCTTTGTCCAGTCCTGATATTCAGCTTGTAGAACTCCTCTGTATACTATTTCACTGTCATACCCTTATGTCTTAGGTTCTGCAATTTCCTAAACATATTTATCTAATAATATTTGGGTATGAATTTATCTTTCATCTTGGCTACCATTCTATTCCAATTATATATCTTCTATTTTCCTTTGCTTCTCTGCTCAGCCTGAAGTTCATCCCACCACAGTGTTTCATGTCCTTTCAACCTGGTGACAACATGTCTCACCTTCCTCTCCTCATTGACATATTCATAGTCGAAATATTTTTCCATGGATCTTATGATGTAGGAGCATCGCCAACGTCAAACGAGCGTGGGGGCAAGCGCCAACGCATTTTGGCACATGATAAAATGTTTGAAATGTTTTGAAGTTGGATGCACCAAACTTAAATGTAATAATTAATAAAGAGCGTACTGGTAGACTGTAATCATACCTTGAGCATCCCGCTCTCGTCTGAAGGACTAACAGGCATTTATTCTAAGTAAATGAAACTAGGTAGCTTTGAATTCATAGATTAGATAGTTTTAGGAGCCGGAGGGAAAACGGATATAGACACCCTCATTGTATAGTTGTAAGATTATTATGAGAAGAGAGCATAGAGAAGAAGAGGTAGAAAACTGTGTAGAAGAACCCATGTACAAATGTTTTGAAATTAATATATGAAGCTTGATTCAGACTAATGGCGTTCAAATACTTTCTATGTATGCATGATTGAATGTTATGCTCATGCTTGTTTACTCTCTGTTATGCATTTGCTTTGATGCGTGAATGTATGATTTTATGTTGAATGTCTGAAATCTGAAGAGAGGGAGAGTAAGGAATGAGTTTCGATTGTTTCTCTGTCTGAGCAAGAGTTTTCCTGCAAGGAGTGCAGCGAAATCGTCCGCAAGGAGTGCATTGACGGGTCCAAAGATTCAATGTCTGCAAGCTTAGGAGAGATAACCTTGTTTTCATTCTCACAGAAGTGCAAGTTGAGCACTGGAGCCGTGCAAGGAGTGCGCAGGCCGAGTGAAGTATCAGTGTTTGCAACCTGAGGAAACTGTTAAAAGACTGTTGTCGCAGGAGAGTGCACAGAGTCTAAGAATTCAATACTCGGAAGTATTGAAGAGTTTCCGCAAGGAGTGCCTGCAGGAGTATTTTAGAAGACTCGAATTATGGAGAAAGTTCAAGAGGGCTAGTGCCTTGAAGAGTTGGAAGAAGGCGCAACAACGTTGGTTTGAAGGAGGACAAGTTCCGTAAGAGAACACTTTGTTGATTTCACAGGAATCGTTAAGGAAGAAATTGACGGTCGAAATCCTCCATGGAGAATTCACGAGGTTATGAGAACCGTCATATCTTGTAGAGGAGAAAGAAGGATTATGGTGAATGTTTTTCTAAGTGCAAGCTTGGGAGAAAATAGAGCCGTAGGATCTGACCCATCAGGGGCATTATATCACTCACGTATTCGTATCTCGGGGTTTCGTGGGTTGAAGAGTTAGAACCTTTGCATCAAGATTCGCGAAATCGCGAAAGGAGAAGTCGCGAAATAGCGAGGGAATTTGAGCCGTTCGATTGGGAGAACATGTGTCGCGAGATCACCCTTATCGGGGATTCGAACATCGAAGGTCAGAAAGGGATGTTCTTCAACTTCGTGAGTGGCGAAGTCATGAAGAGGATCAGGACCGCTCATCTGAGAGTGGATAGGTGGCATGCTTGCCAACACGGAGGTTAGACTTTCATTGACCAATTTGGGGTTTTGGGGGTTGAAGAGCTGAAGGCCTAGCAGCAGGATTCGTGAAGTCGTGAAGTCCAAAATTCCAAAAAGGCGGGAAGTTCCATCGTGGGACCCGCATAGACGACATGTCGGAATTTCGCCATTTCGGCATATCGGAGGGTAAGAGGTCGAGACTCTTGTCCCGAAAGTTCCGAAGTCGTGAAACCGCAAGAAAATTTCAGCCGTTCGTTAGGAGGAGGCCAGGTGGCAGAGATCTAGGGATCTCGCGAACTTGAGGGTTGGCCGGGTGAGAGTCCAAAGATCGGGTGCTCCAAGTCGCGAGAGGAGAAATCACAGTGAGTGAGGATAGCCGTCGGATCCAGGTCACAGGAGGACCATTGGATCAAGAACCCCATTGCATTTTGCGTGTTCGGGGGTTCGGAAGTTGAGAGGAGTTACTTTCAATTGCAAAAGTCGGGAAGTGCCAAGAGCCAAGGCACGGAGGAAACACGTGGCAGAACCGCAAGGTGGGCCGAAGAAGTAGACCGACGGACACACGTCACACATTTGGAGGAGTCAACACCCCATTGACCTCTCACATCTCGGGGATTCGGGAGATAAGGGAACGAAAGCTCGAGCCTTCGACTCGCGAAGTCGCGAGTAGTGAGGATGAGAGGAGAAAAGTCAATATCACCTCTCGGGAGTTCGGGAAAGAAAGGTGCCAAGGTTGGACCTTTGAACTCGCGAAGGTGCGAGAGGTGAGAAGTGCTAGCGCTTAGCCTAGCCGACGGTCGCGTAAGGAGGGCGCTGATGGAAGAAAGGGCTATACTTATTTTGCGATCTCGGTTATCATGGATTTGAGAAGGAAGAGTTGGGAGTCACGACTTGTGAACTCGCGAGATTGTGAGCTACGAAAAAGGATCTGTGGATCGATTTGATAGGAGATTCTAGCAGGGGATCTGAAAGAGCCGATCTGGCTCGAAGGGGTTAAAGAATGATCCTGTGAGTGGATCTCATTTTCGGGGGCCAATAGGTTAGCGTAATTTTTGGTATCAGAGCACAAAAAGATTTCTTTGCTTTCTTTAGTAGGGAAAAGAAAGATTCACCATGCTGCTGAGAAGAAGAGACAGGCAAACACCCGATCCGCCAGAGGATAGGGAAATGCCAAGAGGAAGGGATAGGAAGGTGCCAAATCCAGCCATGGAGAGAGAGATGTGTGACATACGCGCCATACTCATGGACATGGAGATGACACAGATGCGCACAGCCGGTGCTGGAGACACTACTACATATTGTAAAAATTCTGACGTTTTATTTGCGGCGTTATGGACAAAATTGTCCATATTGTTGCAAAATAGAGGAAATTTATAAAAAAAAAAGTTCATGTTGCCCGATAACGTCGCTCTTGCCACGTTAACGTCGGTCTTGCCATGTTAACGTCTCTCTTGCCACGTTTTCCACTGGAACGTCGCTCTTGCCACGTTTTCCACTGGAACGTCACTCTTGCCACGTTTGTGAAGATGTATGTCGCAATTGCCACGTTAACGTCGGTCTTGCCACGTTAACGTCGCTCTTGCCACATTTTCCACTGGAACGTCGCTCTCGCCACGTTTTCCACTGGAACGTCACTCTTGCCACGTTTCTGAAGATGTATGTCGCAATTGCCACGTTAACGTCGGTCTTGCCACGTTTTCCACTGGAATGTCTCTCTTGCCACGTTTGTGAAGATGTATGTCGCAATTGCCACGTTAACGTCACTCTTGCCACATTTTCCACTAGAACGTCTCTCTTTCCACGTTTGTGAAAATGTATGTCGCAATTGCGACGTTTGCAAAACTAGGTTTATGTGTAGTACATATCTGAGCAGGAGAATCTTGCCTTTTACCTTGAATGATTAAGGAATTGTACAAGGGTCTCCTCTTATGGATGAAATTGTATATTCATGCTTCCTGTGTATGCAGTAGAGAATTTGTTGC
>ML791034.1:32946-111108 GCA_009831015.1 Picea engelmannii
TCATTTGGCTGAATTCAAAGACCATCCTTATGAATAGATTGTTGTCATAAATGATGATGAAGCTTTGAACTTAAATGAAATGGAGATGCAATCTCCCACTTGGCTTGAGAGTGAAAGGTGAGATAGCATGGATGTTGAAGTGATTGAAGATAAAGTGTGCACTAAAGGTTTCAAATAAGTTCTGTCTTTTCGTTGTCGTAAATTTAATTTTGAAGAAAATGTTAATGAAGCAGGAAGAAATTTCCATGTATGCTGTCACTAGCTGACACCTATATGACTTACTCCTCCTTTGGGCTCCCATAGCAACCACGTCAGAGCTAGTAACTCCTGGCCATCACTGTTGCCACCTGATGGACATCGTTCTTGCGACGTTCAAGAGTGTCTCTCCCATAGCAACCACGTCGGAGCTAATACCTCCTCCCGTCGGTCTTGCCACCTTCAGAACATCTCTCTTGTCACGTCTGAAACGTCTCACTTGCCACGTTTGAAATGTCGGTCTTGCCACCTTTGAAGAGTCTCTCTTGCCATGTCTGAAACGTCTCACTTGCGACGTTTGCAACGTCTCACTTGCCACGTTTGCAACGTCGGTCTTGCCACGTTTGCAATGTCTCTCTTGCCACGTTTGAAACGTCTCTCTTGCGACGTTTCAAACATCGGTCTTGCCACGTTTGAAACATCTCTCTTGCCATGTTTGCAATGTCTCTCTTGCGACGTTTGCAACGTCTCTCTTGCCACGTTTGAAACATCTCTCTTGCGACGTTTGAAACGTTGGTCTTGCCACGTTTGAAACGTCTCTCTTGCCACGTTTGCAACGTCTTCTTGCGACGTTTGAAACATCAGTCTTGCCACATTTGCAATGTCTCTCTTGCCACGTTTGAAACGTCACAATATAGACGAAAAGCAGGTCATCGAAAAAACGACGTCATGTGAAACGACGTTTGAGGGGGTCCGAGGTTTGTCGGTCTTCCGACAATAGAAAGTGGCAATTGCGTCGAACGTGCCGTCAGAATTTGACCCAAATGTAGTAGTGAGATGTCAGTGATTTCGAAAGTGAATATGAAGCTGGACATGAAAGAGAAGAAGTCACAACAAAAGATGCAGCAAAGGAATTCCTTATTAGGGTTGTTGCAAGAATGGGTGCTAAGGAAAAAATGGATATTCCAGTATATGAAGGAAATTTGGATGCTGAAGAGCTTCTAGACTGGATTAGAGCTCTGGACACATATTTTGACTATGAAGATGTCGAGGACGACAAGAAAGTCAAACATGCTGTCACAAGATTGAAAGGACATGCAACATTGTGGTGGGATGAACGACAAGCTGACAGACGCTGCAAAGGCAAGCAGAAAATCAAGAGTTGGGATAGGATGATCGTGAAGATGAAGGAAAAATTCACTCCCAGGGATTATCAAATTCCTCTATTTTGAAGAATGAAGAATTTGAGACAGATACTGATGTCAGTGAAGGAGTACAGTGAAGAATTATATAGGTTGAACATCAGGGCAGGTCATCGCGAAAGTGATGATGAAAAAGTTTCCAGGTACATGAATGGTTTGAGATACGACATTCAAGATGAGATGAGCATGATGACCATCCGAACGGTGGAAGATGCTTATCATATGGCTCTAAAAGCTGAAGAGAAGCTGAGCTGAAAACAAGGACAAAGAGGCTGAGGCAGAAGTCAGCCCAGAGGCAAAGCAGTTACCCAGGATAGAAACCAGAAACCCAAGGAAGACTGGAAGAAACCTCAGACTCAAACTGAGAGAGGTGGAAGTTCACAGAGAGGGCAGTATACCAAACAGAAAGGTCAGTATGCTGATGGAAACATTTTTTCTCGTACCAGAGGTAGAGGAAGAGGAAGAGGTGGAGTGGTAAAATGCTTCACATGTGGAAAGAATGGACACAAGTCTTATGAATGTCCAGACAAAAAGAAAGAAGGTGGTGAAACTCACATTGCCGAAGAACATAGGCATAATGTTGAGGCAAAAGATGCTGAAGGTGGAAGATCGTTAATGATGCGAAAATTTCTCTTAACACCAGAGAAGGAGGTGGAGAATCCAGTGCAAACGAACAATATTTTTCGGACTGCTTGCAAAACCAAGGACAGGGTATGTGAGGTCATTGTGGATAGTGGTAGCACAGATAATCTCATTTTTACAGAGATGGTAGAAAAGATGGAGCTGGAGACTATTGAACATCCAAGTCCATACAGAGTTTCATGGATACAAAAGGGACATCAGGTAAATGTCACTAAACAATGTTTAGTTGAAGTTAAAATAGGAGGGTATAAAGATGAAATACTCTGTGATGTTATTCCCATGGATGTTTGTCATCTATTGTTGGGTAGACCGTGGCAATATGATAGAAATGTGATTCATTATGGGAGGAAGAACACATACACCCTAGAGAAGAATGGGAGAACTCACATGCTGTTGTCGATTAAGGACAAGGAAGTAAAACCTGAAGTAAGAAACACTGTACTTCTCATGAGTGGGAAGGAACTTCTTACAGAGGTTATGAAGAAGGAAGAACCGCAATTCATTGTGGTCAGAAAACCTAAAATTGTTTTAACCAGTACAAGGGTAGATGATTTACCGAAAGAGGTTCATAAATTGTTGGAAGAGTTTGCTGACATAGTAGTGGAAGAACTACCTCGTTTGTTTCCACCGATCATAAGTGTGAGTCATCATATTGATCTCATACCTGGAGATAGTTTACCAAACAAAGCAGTGTATAGATTGACGCCACAGGAGAATGAAGAAGTCAAAAGGCAGGTCCAGGATTTAATGGACAAGGGGTTGGTTAGAGAAATCTTGAGTCCATGTGCTGTTCCGACAGTGCTTAGTCTGAAGAAAGACGGAGGATGGAGGATGTGTACTGACTCGAGGGAAATCAACAAGATAACCATCAGGTACAGATTTCCATTGCCAAGAATGGATGATTTGATGGATTTCTTGAGTGGAGCCAAATTTTTTTCAAAGATTGATTTGAAAAGTGGATATCACCAAATTCTTATGAGAGAAGGTGATGAATGGAAGACAACCTTCAAGACTAATGAAGGGTTGTATGAATGGCTTGTTATGCCGTTTGGCTTAACAAATGCACCAAGTACCTTCATGAGATTGATGAATGAAGTCCTGAAGGATTTCATCGAAAAATTTGTCATTGTGTATCTTGATGACATACTGATTTTCAGTAAAACAGAGGCAGAGCATCTGAAACATTTGGCTATAGTGATGAAAAGATTATAGCAAGAGAAGTTGCTGATAAATATGAAGAAATCCTCATTCATGAAGACAGAGCTTATTTATTTGGGTTTTTTTTATTTCGGCAGATAAGTTGAGGATGGATCCAGATAAAGTGGAGGTAATTAAGAATTGGCCATCGCCAAAGAGTATATTTGAGGTGAGAATTTTTCATGGATTGGCTAGTTTCTACAGGAAGTTCATCAGGAATTTCAGTGGAATTAGTGCATCGATGATGGACACAGTGAAGAAGAGACAAAAGTATTTTCACTGGACAGAAGAGGCCGAGAAAAGTTTTAATTTGTTGAAGAAGAAAATCACGGAACAACCAATTTTGGTGCTGTCGTATTTTACAAAGACATTTCAAGTAAAATGTGATGCAGGTGGATTTGCAATAGGGGCAGTCTTGAGCCAAGAAGATAGGCCGATAGCATACTTCAGCGCAAATCTGAATGAAGAAAAAGTGAAATACTCCATGTATGAAAAGGAGTTTTATGCTATTATTCAGGCATTGAAGAAGTGGAGACACTACTTGATTCCTAAGGAGTTTGTCTTATAAAGTGACAATCATGCTTTACAATTTGTGACTCAATAGGAGAAGTTGAATCAAAGACATGTTAAATGGGTTGAATACATGCAGAACTTTACTTTTGTAACTAAGCATATTTCTGGAACTGCTAACAAGGTTGCTGATGCTTTGAGCAGGAAATGTTTGTTGTTGCAGGAGTTCAGAGTCAAAAAACTGGGTTTTGATGATCTCAGGGACATGTACATAGATGATCCATATTTTAAGGAGGCATATGAAGCAGCTGAGAATCCAATTCTCAGGGAAAAAAGTCAATGAACAAAATACATGATCCAGGAAGGATTACTATTTTAAGGGTAATCAACTTTGTATTCCAAAATGTTCCATGAGGGAAAATTTGCTGAAGGAGAAACACAGTGGAGGATTGGCCGGACATTTCGGTCATGACAAGACATTCTCAAAGTTAAATGAGTCATATTTTTGGCCAGGAATGAGAGCAGACATCAAAATATTCGTGGACCGATGCATAATTTGTCTGCATTCAAAAGGAAAGAGGCGGAATGCAGGCTTATATCAACCGTTACCCATACCTGACAGGCCGTGGTATGCAGTAAGCATGGAATTCATATTAGGGCTGCCAAGAACACAAAGAGGGTTTGACTCAATCTTTGTAGTGGTAGATAGATTTTCTAAGATGGCACACTTCATACCATGTCAGAAAACCAGTGACGCAACTGACATTGCGAATCTTTTTTTCAAAGAAATCATTCGACTTCACGACTTACCAAGGAGAATAGTCTTGTATCGAGACACCAAGTTCGTGGGACACTTCTAGAGAACCTTATGGAAAAATCTAGGAACAAACTTATCATTCAGTTCAGCTTAGCATCCTCAAATGGATGGACACACAGAAGTTGTGAACAGAAGTTTGGGAGACTTGCTGAGGAGCTTGGTGATAGAACACCACAGTCAGTGGGATAATATTCTGCCACAGGTGGAATTTTCTTATAATGATTCAATCAACAGAAGCATAGGGTAGAGTCCATTCCATATTGTTTATGGGATGTAGCCAAGAGGAGTTTTGAAATTGAGAGCTTCAGAGAAGAATGCAACTAGGAGTGCTAGTGCAAAGGATTTCGCAGAAGCAATGAAGGAACTTCATAGCCAGGTGAAGGAGAGATTGCAGAACTCGAGCCAAGAGTATAAGCATAGAGCAGATCAACACAAGAGACAATTTCAATTTGAGGTTGGTGATTTGATTCTGGCACATCTGAGAAAAGAAAGGTTCCCGAAGGGAACATATAACAAACTGAAGATGAAGAAGATCGGACCATGTAAGGTCTTGAAGAAATTCAGGGCAAATGCTTATGAGATTGAATTACCCGATGGGATCATAATTTATCCGATATTCAATGTCTCAGATTTGTACCCTTACAAAGCTGAGGAAGCAGGAACAAGTGATGAACAACCAGAGGTTCAGTGGACTAAACAGATTCCAATTGCAGAGAAGCCACAGATGGAAAGCATACTAGACAAAAGAATTAGTAAAAGGACTAGAAGAAGGGAATATTTTGAATACTTGGTCAAGTGGAAGGGACATCTAGTTGAAGATGCCAGCTGGGAGAATGAAGTAGAGATCCAAAAGCATGGACAAATCATGTGAGAGCTCACGGACAGGATCCCATGGAAGTTTTCAAGTGAGGGACTATAATGTAGGAGCATTGCCAACGTCAAGTGAGCGTGCGGGCAAGCGCCAACGCATTTTGCCACATGATAAAATGTTTGAACTGTTTTGAAGTTGGATGCACCAAACTTAAATGTAATAATTAATAAATAGTGTACTAGTAGACTGTAATTATACCTTGAGTGTCCTACTCTCGTCTGAAGGACTAAGAGGCATTTATGCTAAGTAAATGAAAGTAGGTAGCTTTGAATTCGTAGATTAGATAGTTTTAGGAGCCAGAGGGAAAATGGATATAGACGCCCTCATTGTATATTTGTAAGATTATTATGAGAAGAGAGCATAGAGAAGAAGAGGCAGAAAATTGTGTAGAAGAACCCATGTACAAAAGTTCTAAAATTAATATATGAAGCTTGATTCAGACTCATGGCGTTCAAATACTTTCTGTGTATGCATGATTGAATGTTATGCTCATGCTTGTTTACTCTCTGTTATGCATTTGCTTTGATGTGTGAATGTATGATTTCATGTTGAATGTCTAAAATCTGAAGAGAGGGAGAGTAAGGAATGAGTTTCAATTGTTTCTCTGTCTGAGAAAGAGTTTTCCTGCAAGGAGTGTAGAAAAATGGTCCACAAGGAGTGCGTTGACGGGTAGAGAGATTCAATCTCTGCAAGTTCAGGAGAGATAACCTTGTTCTCATTCTCGCAGAAGTGAAAGTTGAGCACCGGAGCCCTGCAAGGAGTGCGTAGGCCGAGCGAAGTCTCAGTGTTTGCAACCTGAGGAAACTGTTAAAAGACTACTGTCGCAGGAGAGTGCGCAGAGTCTAAGAATTCAATACTTGGAAGTATTGAAGAGTTGCCGCAAGGAGTGCGTGCAGGAGTCTTTTAGAAGACTTGAGTTGTGGAGAAAGTTCAAGAGGGCTAGTGCCTTGAAGAGTTGGAAGAAGGCTCAACAATGTTGGTTTGAAGGATGACAAGTTCCATAAGAGAACACTTTGTTCATTTCACAGGAATCGTCAAGGAGGAAATTGATGGTCGAAATTCTCCATGGAGAATTCACGAGGTTCCGAGAACCGTCAGATCTTGCAGAGGAGCAAGAAGGATTACGGTGAATGTTTTTCTAAGTGAAAGCTTGGGAGAAAATAGAGCCGTAGGATCTGAGCCATTAGGGGCGTTAGATCACTCACGTATTTGCATCTCAAGGTTTCGTAGGTTGAAGAGTTGGAACCTTTGCATCAAGATTCGCGAAATCGCGAAAGGCGAAGTCGCAAAATAGCGAGGGAATTTGAGCCGTCCGATTGGGAGGACATGTGTCACGAGATCACCCTTATAGAGGATTCGAACATCGAAGGTCAGAAAGGGACATTCTTCAACTTCACGAGTGGAAAATTTTTGAAGAGGATCAGGACCGCTTATCTAAGAGTGGACAGGTGGCATGCTTGCCAACACAGAGGTCAGACTTTCATTGACCAATTCAGGGTTTTGGGGGTTGAAGAGCTGAAGGCCTAGCAGTAGGATTCGTGAAGTTGCGAAGTCCAAAATTACAAAAAGGCGGGAAGTTCCATCGTGGGACCTGCGTAGACGACGTGTCGGAATTTCACCATTTCGGCATATCGGAGCATAAGAGGTCAAGACTCTCGTCCCAAAAGTTTCGAAGTCGCGAAACTGCGAGAAAATTTCAGCCATTCATTAGGAGGAGGACAGGTGGTAGAGATCTAGGGATCTTGTGAACTCGGGGGTTCGCTGGGTGAGAGTCCAAAGATCGGGTGCTCCAAGTCGCGAGAGGAGAAATCACGAGGAGCGAGGATAGCCGTCGGATCTAGGTCACGGGAGGACCGTTGGATGAAGAACCCCATTACATTTCGCATGTTTGGGGATTCGGAAGTTGAGAGGAGTTACTTTCAATTGCAAAAGTCGCGAAGTGCCGAGAGCCGAGGCATAGAGGAAACACATGGCAGAACCACAAGGTGGGCCTAGGAAGTAGACCGGTAGACACACGTCACACATTTGGAGGAGTCAACACCCCATTGACCTCTCGCGTCTCGGCGATTCGGGAGATAAGGGAACGAAATCTCGAAAGGTACCAAGGTTGGACCTTTGAACTCGCGAAGGCGTGAGACGAGAAGTTCTAGTGCTTAGCCTAGCCGACGGTCGTGCAAGGAGGGAGCTGACAGAAGAAAGGGCTATACTTATTTTGCGATCTTGGTTATCGCAAATTTGAGAAGGAAGAGTTGGGAGTCACGATTCGCGAACTCGCGAGATTGCGAGCTACGAAAAAGGACCTGTGGATCGATTTGATAGGAGATTCCAGCAGGGGATCCGAAAGAGCTGATTCGACTTGAAGGGGTTAAAGAATGATCCTATGAGTGGATCTCGGTCCCGGGGGCTGATAGGTCTGTGTCATATTATCTAATCTAGCAGCTCTTCAACATCCAAATTTCCTTCATACATTGGGATGTCTATCTTGGCTCTAGCTCCCAATTTAACAACTGCTCTCAGTAGGCATTGTTTAGCAATATTTTCCCCTGCATCTTCTTCAACTTTTATTTCTTCACTTTCTTCCTCACTAATGTCCCCAACATTAGGTGCTCTCCTCTGTGCTGCTTCCATCGCCTCTAATCACGCACAAATCTCTCTCATTTCTCTTTCTACAATGCAATTGGATATAGGCATTGTGCTGACTATTTCTCATGCACAATGTACAACTTCGAGCTCTCTTTTTCTACCTGAAAACAATTTCAGGCTCTGATACCACTTGATGCAGACCCCCCCTTCTCTCCTCCGAGTTGCTCGACCTCCCAATCAAGGATTTTTAAATATTCTCGAGCTAGATCAGCTCCTCAGGACCTTGCTGGTATCAAACACAATCAACCACAGACCCTATTATCACCCTCAGGGTTTTCACGGTCACGATCTGATCATTACCGATTTTCCCATCGATTGACGGTTCATAGAAATTGTGGGTTGACAATATGCTCGCTCTTTATCAGAGATATATGTCCTTGCAATATGAAAAGTGCTCACCCAAATATCCTTTAAATTTTGGTCATTGATCCCTTATCCTGACAATATCAATGACGTTGATGAATTACGAGCTGCAAACTAGCACGTCCGCTAATTTTTCCTCCTCTCCCCGTAATGTCTCATCACCGTCGATTTTTCATTCATAGATCGATGGTCCTAGTTCACTTCAGGACTTTGGACTTCGATATTCTCAACCTCTCACACTCACTTCTCAGAGAGATATTTCATCGGGAGTTCACGATCTATCGATGCGTGTCTCCCGTAGATCGACAACCACCAACCACTTTGGCTATTCGAGCTTCGAGAGTTTCAAACTCTTCGCCTTCTCTTTCTACCGAGGTGATTTCACTCAAACTCAACGATTTGTCAATGCGTGTCCCTCATAGATTGACAAATGTGACTCACTTCGGCTTTTTGCGCTTTGAGAGTTTCAACTCCTGAACACTTGCTCTCTCTCGGAGTGTTTTCACCCAAAGTCCACAGGTCTTTGCTGCGTTTCCTTCTGGATCTGAAGGATATGATTCACTTTGGCTATTCAGGCTTTCGGGGTTTCAAACCCTCCACCTTCACTTTATACCAGAGTGATTTCACTCGAAATTGACGATCTTTCGATGCGTGTCCCTCACAGATCGACGACTGTGAATCGCTTTGGCTCTCTGGGCTTCGGGAGTTTTCAACTCTTGCACACTCACTTTCTCTCGGAGTGGTTTCACCCAAAGAAAATGGATTTCCACCATTTTTTCTTCGCAATGGATGATTGCGACCTACTTCAGCCTTCGACTCTTCGACGCTTTCTCTCTCTCCTTGTCTACAAAACTTCTGAAGTGGTTCCGCTCCGGAGTTGTATATATTATGCCACCTATCCCTCTGGATGATGGAATGTCCCTAGTCTCTTCAGGACTTCGATAAATCCTCGCTCTTGTGTGCACCCAAAGACTTAAAGCTCATGCACTTGGCCCAGATCCAATGATATGAAACGGTCCCGTTCCCTCCTGGATGGATCTCGACTAATAACTCATGAAACTTTTAGAGCTTCACCCCCTTTGAAGACTTCTCTCGCTATCTCTCTTGATATTTATTCCTTGAACCCTTTAACTCCTTAGAGGATAAATTCGACACTTAGTTGAACTTCGAATCTCTGCACTCCTCGCAGTTGATTCTTACGCAAGACCTAGCTTCTTGTGTGCAATTGTGCACACCTTGCAACAATCCATTTTCACTTCTTCCAAATGGAAGTTTCATGCTATCTCTTCTTAGCTTCTGAGTAGAAACAAACCCTCTCAATGCACTCCTTGCAGACTATATGCACACCTTGCATAAACTCAACGAAGAGAAACGATTTGAAACTTATTCCATTACTTCACAGTATCATATGCTTTAAAACATAACTCATTTGACATTCGTAACAAAAAAAACAAAACATGGAAACTGTAAACAATAGCGACACCATGCATTCGATCAATTTTCCTTTGTTATATTCATTCAAATGTAAACGACTATAGCTATGATAAACAATAACTAAAAATTCATCAACAACTAAGTCACATCAATCTCCTACTAATTTGCAACGGCCTCATTTGGGCATACAACACCTCTATTTATTCCAGAGGGCTCTCAGGGTTCCCTCCAACCACTCGTCTTATGGAAAAAAAAAATAACTACTACTTAGGTTGTGTTACATTAAAGTCTAGGAGTGAAACTCCCAGATCACTCGTGATCATTTTTCTCCCAAGTGTTTGGTCATCTTCAGTTTTCAATCAGTTCAAAAAAATTGACAGGAAATGACAACATTTAAGATTCCAAAATAGTTCAAAGGGCGTGTTATGGCGCTGAGTTGTCCCTCCACATGTGCTTGCTGGCGATGCTCCTACATCAAATTGACATGGAGGCGAGAGATAGTTTTTTCTCTCATGAGATTGGTCCCCTAGAAGAACATTACATTGATGGGTTGATCGCATTATTGTAGCACTGAGTGGCCTTGCTTGCTAGCATTTTTTAGGAGGCCTCTTATGTCGGTGCATTATCGGACCACACCTTGAGTGGAGGATGCTTCACATATTATAGGGTGGTTTGGGATCCAGGTATCATTTTCAGTTTCAGTCTGGATCAACCGATGGAGCATAAGGTCATGATGGAATTGCTTGAGGAAAAGAAATATTTGGGAAGGGAGGACTTGTCATGTCCCCCTTTTTGAGTCCCCTGTTTTTGTGGTAGAAGGGACTCCTGTGGCTTGTCGATGGAGAAATAGGAAAGAAAAGGGGGTCATTTAATGTCACTTAGTTAGGAGATATTATAGTATTAAAGTGACATTAGAGAATGTAAATCAAATTTAGATTAATAAGTTAATTAATTATTATTAAAGTGACTTTTAATCCTAAAGTGATAATTGGAGGGAAAATAAGGGATATATTTGATTTAGTAAAAAAGGGGAAAGTTCTAGAAGATTGATTTAGTAAAAAAAAGTGGAAAATTCTAGAAGGTGTGGAGGAGGGATCTAGAAGGGGTTGGAAAAGTATAAAAGAAGGGTAACCCCTCACTTCTCATTGTTATGATTTGATATCTTATTGATTTATTTGTTATCCAGTGTTTCCATTGGGGTTTCGGGAAAAACCCTTCCACTATTGGTTTGGTTTGGGTGGTGCAATATCCACCCTAGCTAGACAAGAGGGGAATCCATCAGGATTTCCATTGGAGCTAGAGAAGGAGGAGGAGGATCCATATAGGGTATTTATTGGAGATTCACTTTGGATTTTGGGATATTGTTGGAGGGATACTGAAGTGCACAGGAGGGTTACAAAGTTTCATGGACAAATTCAAGCCCATACATTTGCATGATTCCAAAGGATTTCAAGGAAAACCAGGTTCAAGGAACCCCCACGGGTTGAGACTAGGTCATCCCATGAGGCCCTCCTAGATGATGGGCTTTGTCATGCGAAGACCTTTGTAATCAGCGTTTTCAAAAATTCGTCAGGTTTTGATCCATGAAGTTTACAGGAGGGCAGGGAAAGACGTTCATAGAGCAATAACTGATATCACAAAAGACAGGCTAGGATATATTATGTAGTTGGCACCATCTATTGGCATCATTCTAGGTTTCTTGATATGTTTTCTATTTAGTGAATAATGTAGCTTCTTTGCAGCTAATAGTTGCAGTGTTTGTTGAGGCTTCCTAACAACCATTAGACTTCGATTGTTGTTTGTATTTCCATTCTTCAAAATAAAGGATGCCAAATGTTGTCACTGTCATTCATTGTGTACTTGGTTTAGTAATGTGTGAACACCTAATGTGATGCATGCAAACCATTTTTGAAAAGTACTCAATCAATTAATAACACATATATACAAGTATGTGACAAAAGTACTCAACTAGAACCACATAAAGGAAAACATGCCTTCATTTCCCTAGCATATTTCCATTGGGGATATTACAGTGTGTTAGGCTTCCACTCTTCCATGTAGAGAGGTATCATAAGTGAGGGAGCTGGATGGGCAGGCTCAATTGTAATTCAAGGGATTTGGAAACTGCAAAGTGGAGTATGACACGCTTACTCCCAACATCTATGATGATGCTGAGGGTGTTCATGCGAGATCGGTAGGATTGTGATTTGAAGGGAGGATTTATGGTCATGAGGAGAATTGGATAAGGTAGGAAAATTTTGAAGGAGTCTTATATGCTAATGATAGGAGGCTGGGATGATCTTGAAATCATGAAAATCTAGGATGAAGGGATATCTCTCTCTGGAATTTTGGCAATAGAGAAAGTTTTCTTGAGATCCTTTTGGATCTCAAAATGGCGTTATCTGGTTAGGAAATGGTGGCTCACTAGTTGGTTTCGTTCAGGAATACCATCTCTTTCTGCCTTGTCTCGAGTGTTGTTTCTTGGTGTTAGGCCCCTATTTATTGTGCACTGCATCTTTGGTCTCCTATATCATTTTGGAGAGGATGGGTTGGTTCTTTTAGTCGAAACTGGGAGGGTTGGAGGAGGGTCTTCATTATGGCCAGTGGTGAAGTGGATTTCACTATGGTTGGTCGAGCAAAGTTTGTGTTTCTTCTTGGGTTTGAGTTTTTTCTTTTTTTTTTGAGATGGGTAGAGGCTCGGGAAAATGGGGGAGTGCTCATAAACATAAGGCTAAAGGGAGTGGTGAGAAAGATTCCTAATCCAAACCTTGGGATTCCTCAACTAGAAAAGAGAATGAAGCCTTCGAGGAAAAACATTATTTTATAGAAAATTGTTAGAAGAAAGCTTAAAGAGAAGTAGAGGTGATGGAAGATATTGCGAGTACCAAGTGCCACTTAATTTCGAATGATAAATTTATGGAGAAAATTCAAAGATAGGTGGAGGATCCAATGTACTCCAGGACTAGGGATCCAAAATTCTTCTTGAATGTGGAAACTTACTAGTTGGTGAAGACTCTAATGGCCCAAGCACTAGACAAGAGTAAGAAGGAGCAACAAAAAATCCTTCATACAATTAGAATATTTGAGGGAAAGTTTGAAGTGATGTTCCAGTTAGTCTTCAACATCAATATCAAGGTATCAAAACAAAAAAAAGGGGACTGGTAAAGGAAATCAAGTGGAGGGATATTCAATCTTAGTTGGGACATGAGACAACCCTATAGTGTTGGACACTGATTCGTCGACCTCAAAGGCCACCCTCGTTGATGATGAAGAAGTTGAATTAGTGTTGGATATGGAAGAGGAGGGGGCCATCCTTTTTCAAAGGATTGATATGCAGTTAGAGTATGATTTCCACTTTTTTTTTTAGTTTCTGCAATGACAAATATAGAGTTGTATATCAATTATTTTCAATTTTGGAATTTATCTTGATGAAAAACTCAATGTTGCTTGATATCTCAATTTTTTAAGACAATGATCTGATTTCCATTATAATAGGCTCCTTTCTTGTGATGAAACAATTCATTTATTTTGGTATATAATAGAAAACATTTTTTTAGTTTAAAAAAATATTAAAATTTCTTATATTAAAAAAAATATATTATTAATATTTTAGGGATAAAATAGATATTTTTTTTGTTTGTTAATTTGTGCGAGACCTGTTGGCTACGCGATTAACCTGTGGCTTGAGAAACCGCGACTCAGGGGCATCTAAGCTGTCAAAATCACCCGAGGATCGCACCCGGCCTGAGCCACACCAACCCTTAACATGGTTGGATTTTTTATCCCCGCAGGTTTCAAATCGGTGACTTTAACATCACGGAGTGGCTTAACAACACACTCCGTCACCGACTGTCCTACACCTCAGGGACTAGGGATAAAATAGATATTATTAATATTATGCTGATATATATACTTAGTGTAAACACAGATTAATATTTTAAATATACACCTATCTACTTAAAACAAACACATTAATTTGTATCATTAATTTGTATTTATGGGAATAACTATTTAAAAACTCAAACCCTTTAATGCTTATGCTAATAACTATTTAAAAGACTAAATTTTTTATATGATAAAAAATACAATAATTCTCTATTCTTAATTCAGTTTGCAATGTCTTACCTATTAAAATATTGCATTTCCATTGGAGATTAAAGCTTGATGGGAGATTAAAACTCCATACAAAATGATTTTTTTTTTTTTAAATTTACATTGATAACTTCAATTTTTCAAAACATAAAAAACATAATAATAATTTGGTCCAATTAAATTATAAAAATTATCATATATTTAAATTTTATGGAAACATAATAATAATTTGATCCAATTAAATTATAAAAATTATCATATATTTATATTTTATGGATTCATTTCATTTAGTACCTAGGTTAAATCTTATAAAAATTAACATACACTTAAATTTTATGGATTTTTCTAGTTTGGTACTCGAGTTAAATTTTAGAATAGTTAAAAGTTGAACATGTCACTTGCTATAATTGAACTTCTCTAGAAAGGATAATAACATTCTTCTCAACCACCCAAACTAAAACAAATTAATAAGACATTGAAATATTTTTTTAAATGTCACCTCTTTTCAACTCCATGAAATGAATTAACATCTCCCTTACACTAGGCTCAAAAAACACCTATCCACCTAACAAGAGTTTTTTCACTTTCAATATATATATATAGATATGAGTGATGATGATGGTTAATGTGCATTGAAAACAAATTTGCTATCAAATCTTAATGATTAATTTAATATTTTAAAATTTTATTTCTTTGTTAAAAAACTATATATGATATAATAATATTTTATATAAAGTAGACTGATTATAATAAAATATATTTTTTATTATTCATATTTTTTTTAATGTAACGTGTCAACTTCAACCCTAAAGTAATCTATGTTACTGGGCTATGTCAATCAATGCATCATTTTTCATATCCTTTTACAGCGCCATTCTTTTGTTGATGTTTTAACTCTCATAATACGGTAAATGATATTTTTTAGTTTAGTTTTTCAATTTTTTAACCTTAATATTGGTATATTTTATATTATAATCCGATTAATATTTATATATTTTATATTTTAATCTAATTAATATTTCTATTTTTCATTTTTTTTTGGTCTAAATAAAAATAAGTAAACAGTGTTATTTGTTTTTAAGAGACTGAGATTTACTGGCTATTTAAGTGAAAACAACTTTTATCTTTATATCAATTTATAACACTTATTGTACTGCCTCCAACAGTATACATAGTAATGAGTTAGTTTTGACTGTTATATTAATTTGGTTTGACTTCAAAAGTTTTGTTAAAAACCTAATGTGTAATATAAGAAATTTAAAATTTTATTTTTTAATGTGTAAAAATACGGAATTATCTTACATTTTATTGGCTGATAACTTTATAGTGTTATTGCAGCCTTCACTTATTTCAAGATTTCAAGCACTTATTCCAAGGTTTCACACAGTGGCATATAGTACTCAGGCTGTGAGATGTAATACACAACCTTTACGTTGACTAAGGCTGCCCTTGTTCTTACAAAGATGATATTATATATCATTGTACATCGATATTGTATGTTACAGTAAATGGTAGAAATAATACTATATCATTGTACATAAATATATCATTGTACATAAAGATGCCATTAATTATTGAAGGTGGCAAAGGTAAATACTCCCGAATTAATGCATTCGACTATATATATAAAGTTGACGGTGCCAACGGTAAAGACTCCCGAATTAAAGCATTCGACTGTATATAAAGTTGACGGTGCCAACGATAAAGACTCCCGAATTAAAGCATTCGACTGGGAAATTTGCCGATGTGTAGGGTTTATTTATTTTTATTGGTCACGTCAAGGTTCTGGGGTTTTGGACAAAAAGCATAGATAGTGGATATCGCTAGCAAAATATGGACACATTTGGATGACTCTCGCGAATCTCGAGAACGATACTTGATGCCACTTTTGAAGAAATAGGAAGCCACCGAGAATTACAATGGAATATCTCTCTTCGTGGCAGTCCGAAAACAACAAAATAAATAACAGAAAAATCCAAGAGCGAACTGGACTTTCTACAGAGACTTGAAAGCACTTCGTCACATAGATGGTCCCCCGATGGAAGTATATTTCCCTGGCCCATCACAGAGTGCGTTGTGAGTTGAAATTCGAACATTTACATGTTTTTCAAACTGTTTTGAAATCCATGGGACCCCATATCAGAACTTTAGAGTATGGAGAGTCTTTGCTTGTTAGGTATTGACGATGCCACAATATTATTTTTCGTTGTAGATTCACGTGCCGACCATGTGAAGCTCCTACTGTTGCAGGTCGAATCCACGGACCATGTGTCTCTTCTAAGACACTCAAAGTTTGTGTTACTCATGGGCTCTAAAGTGCAAGCTCAGAGATTTCTTCCACATATAAGTACAATAACATTTAAAAAACAAATTTAAAAGTTTAAAATTATATTGCTTTAGAAAACACTGCCCATAACACCTTTTTATAGGAAAAAATCTTATATTTAAATATATTGAGGTAAATTTTGGAATATATATATATAGCGGCATTATTAAATGTGTTCCATGTAAATGTTGAGATATTTCCTCTTATTAGTTATTAATTAAATGGTTTCCTGTGTAAAAGATAAGATATATTTGAGATATTTCCTCATAGAATCCCATGTAAAATATAAGATATATTAATCTTATGTTAATGATTATAAATTTGGGGTAATGTATTATATATACTAGAAATTTTATATTATTGTAATAAAAAAATATATTATTTTTATGTTAATGATTATAAATTATTGGAGGCATTAATAGAGAATTATATTATAATATACTTTTTCTATTAATACCTCACTCTCTATAGAGGGTGGAAGAGAAACATTAATAAAGAAATTATATTATAATATAATTTTTTTTTATTATAGAGGATGAGAGAAGGACATTAATAAAAAAATTATATTATAATATAAACTTTATATTATTGTAATAAAAAATATACTACTTTAAGCTTACTCTAAGCTTCCCTCTGAGAACCCCATCTCTGTTGCATAAGTGGGATCCACGTTAGAGGTAAGAGTCCACCAATAAACCACTCCTTATGGTGAGTGTCATGTATCTGGTAGTTGCTCATCAGGTCGAATCTCTGATCATATTCCCACGCGGTCTCTCCCACAACTTGCTTTAATGATTATAAATTTGGGGTAAGGTATTATATTCACTATATTATTGTAATTTTTAAATTTTTTATGAACTTATAATGAATATAATATTTGGATTTTATTTCAAATTAATTGTTAAAAAATAAATTGTAAATTGTAAATTTTAGTTATATAAATTATATTGTTGAAAAATAAATTATAATTGTAAATTTTAGTTACATAAATTATTTAGATATAAAAAATAGAATTTTGTATTTATTAATAAGAATTTTTTATTTATTAATAATTTTGATTTGTTAATAAATTTTATAATTATATAACTAATTTACTAATATTTATATAATTATGTAAGAAAATGAAATGTAAAAAATCAATTTTAGTTTTTATTTATGGAAACTTTGTATAACTATGTGAATTTAGAGCTTTTACAATAGTAGTATATTATTTTTCTTTCAAAACATAATGCATATGTTCCAATTAGGGCACATGTTCTTCTTAGCGAAATCTTTTAGTATCTAATAATTTGTGCAAGCTATTTTTTTCAAAATTTTCAATGTTAATTTAATATATTTTTTAAATTATGAAAGTCATCATGGCCATGAAATTATGAGATCACACATTTATGTAGGGTTTGAGGGTCTTAACATAATCAAACCGTATTTTTTTAGATTGTGGGTCTTAGTATATGAAATGTATTAGTTTTTTAAAAAATGGGTAAGGCAATAAAAAGTTGGGGAATGAATTTTTTCATTTTGTTTTTTTTTTCCAATCCAAACCACTAAGGTTAACATACCAAACCTAAATATGAAGCAACAAGTTAGCAAACACATAATTTGGAATTCTCAACCCCACCAATAAAAAATTGAATTTAAGGAATGTTCCCATGTTATAAGAATTCATTTGTGTTCTTAGAATAGTATGCAAAAGAAACAAAAAATGATTTGGGAGAGAAGATATACAAGGAAGTGTTGAAGATCAAACAATGGAATATTGGCAGGGAAGATGAAGTGTCAATCAATTCAATTAGGTGAACTAAGCTACATTAAATCATCAACCTGGGGATTGTAAATTGATAAAGTGCAATGCAAAACATATGCATGTATTAGATCTATCTATTTATGAATAAGGAAAATTGTTTAGTGCCTTAGGTGTAGAAACAAAGTTATGTTCAACTACAAAAAGAACAGAGTATTTGTTAATGATGCAGAAACAAAATAATAAAGACATAGAGATAATTATGAACACTTAAAGATCATCAATCTACTAGATTTCTAATGACATTCTTTCAATCATATAAGGAAATGAGATTTCCTACTACTAAAATAACAATCAATTATTCAATTGATGTCTAGTGTGTTAGTTACTTTGTGTAAAAAAAAAAATGAACTTGCATAATAGAAATGAACAGAAATATAAAATTTCACAATTAAATAAGAAAAAAATACCAAAAAATACCAACATTGAAACAAATGAGAAACATACTCCTCCTTGGGGGCCCTCCTCGCTTGGGAAACGCTACTTAGAAAAGGTTGTATGAACTAAGCTCTATAAACTCAAAACATGTAACTCACGAAGTAACCATAATTTAATATTAATTCAACAACAATATGATTACAACAATATGATATAAAAAATGTATATATGTCCTTAAGGAGGTATGATAATCCATATTTATACAATGTATACAAGATCACATAGATCCTCACTTCACGGATCTCACAAACTCTTTACAAAAAAAATACACGCTCGTACATGGATAATCCGATCTAACAACTTCATGGATGTATGCAATAAGCTTGATCATCCATGTTTTGGAGAAATTCATGAAACAATGAATTGATTTATCTCAAGCAATCTCATTCCATTCTCGTATACGGATTTAATAAAAATCCAACTTGCACAACTCTATCACTTGTACATGTTTAATTGCTGGCTTGAATTTCCTTACGTGATAATATGGAGGATCCTTGGACTATGATGATAGGTCGATAGGATTCAATGATCGATTTGGCATTTTCCTTAAGTCAGGGTTCAATTTTGAAGTGATTGTATCCCTATAGAACAACAATAGCTAGGCTAGTTGTTACAAAATTAGAGATTTTGTAGCTACTTATTAATAATAATAACTATTTAAATCAAATTTGCATAAGGAAGAATGGAATTGAGCATAAAATAGACAATTTACCTATATCATTCTTCAATACACATGTTTTGTAGATGATCATAATATTTATGGAAAAATGGGGTAAAATAGGGTATAATTGGTTCATAGATATGGGCTTTGGAAGGAAGTTTAGGATAGGAATGTGAAAAAAAAAAGAGTTTTTTTTTTAGGACTCAACATTTCCCCCACACGATAGATGTTGCATGTCTTCATGCAACCAAAATTGCATTATGTTTCCTCCAACAAAATTTTAAAATTACCAACCCCTTCCTTCCTAAGCTCTATCTGAAGCATCAATGAAAACTTTCAATCTTGAAGATGAAGCTTGTACCCGACCCCTTACCTTATTCAACTCTATCCTCACTCTCCTAATTCTGATTCTTCCTAACATGCTTTGCATGTACCATTTTCTGTCCTTTGTTGCGAACAATTTATTTTGAGATTCCAATTGTTCTTTAACCTTTTGTAACTCGACAATGTTGGCTTTGAAGACTGCATTTTATTATTTAATATGATTATCAAGGAGTTTCAACTCCTTGAGATCCTATTTTAATTTATCGATCTTTCCAACTCACCTCTCTTTTAAAGATGTGGAAATTAGGTTAATTATTGGTCCCTTATCAATTTTCATGGCTTCATGAATTTCATAATCAATCATGAACTGATTAATTATTATGTACTCTACTTCATGAGTCATAAGTTGGCAATTTTTTTATTTTTTTTTCTAAACTCACAAATGGACTAAGAAATGACTCAAACTTGGGATTTTCTCTTGATTCCCCCCCTTTACAATGTCCAACTGCTTCTTATTAGATTCTTCAAGTTCAATGACTTCCTTGTCTTGAGCTTGGTTGTTATCATGTTTTTCTACAAATTAATATTTCTTCATACATCTGGTTTTTCTATGCATAATGGCCTCAATATTTATTTTCTTGTCGTGTACTAATTTTGTTATGCCTCCTAGTTCACCAGATTTTGAATTTTCATATTCTATCTTCAAATTACTATGCTTGACATTATTAGTTTACTTTGGTGTGATTCCTCAAGGTCATCCTCTAGATTTTCGAGATTCAGGGTTTGAAACCCTAACCTATTTTATGTCTTATATTTTATTCTCTTCTTCTTCTTTGTTTTCTTAGGTTTTGTTTTCTTGCTTTTCTTCTCTGGTTTTGTAACCTTCTCAGCTTCTACATGATCAATTTCCTCTTCTTCTGGTTTTATATTTTCCAACTTCGTAACTCCATGTTCTGTTTCCAACTTGTAAACCCTTGGCTCTCTACAAGAAACCCTTTTTCTGGTACCTTTTCATTTCGATCCTTCTGCCTCCTACTATACTTGAGCCTTAACAAAATGATTACGAATTATGAATTTCTCTCAATTGTCATTTTGTTCTTAAAGTATGGCTTCAAGGAACATCTTTATCAACTTGAAATGAAACAAAATACCCTCTAAACTCCTCGGGTTACGCTGTATAGCTAAAGCCATTTTCTTCAAATTGTTCATTAAACAAAAAGGAATATGTAACTCGTACCCCTTTACAAAGTTCATAATAAATATGAGATCATAATAAAATGCAATCCCGTACCTTCCTTCATAGGCTAAATATTTATGAAGGATGAATAAAATGTCACACCATTTCTTCTTGAACGTAGAAGTGGGCATGCCTTTCTTCCAATTAGTTGCTTGTGTTTGGTCGTGGAGGAAGTATTTCCAGATTTCTCCTTTGATCCTTTTAATATTGAACCATGGTTTTCCACTTCGAGGTAGCCATGTAGCTTGTGAAATGAATTCCTATGATAATTGTAGCTTGAGATCACAGATTTGATCCCTTGTGCCATAATTTTTTTTCGCAAAATCCTTGGTTACCTACTTTTCGTTCCCTTGAAATATCTGTAAAAGGGAAACCATCCATCTCTTAGAAATTTCCTCATGCATTTTGGATACACTTCGAGAAGTTCAATTCCACTTGGTTAATATCTCACCATAGGTCCCATGCTTCGAATTTGTAGAGTTAGTGGTAATTCCTAACTAAAACAAGTCTCTTTGTAATAGGGAAAACAAAAGATAACAATGAGGATAGGTGGATTTTATGAATGAGGAGGAAAATGCTCAGGTGAATTTAGTGATGATGGCTTTTCATAATTCAAAATCATGTAAACAGTCTGTATGCCTTTTTTCTTTCCATTATTCCGACTACCTGCGAAGCAAGGTGCAAATTCCCCCCCCCCTCCCCTTCTAGGTGACAACAATGATTATAGCTAAACAAAACATCTGACGACGAGCACCACACCTGCAGGATAGCCATCGAAGATACAATTAACCACACCCAGACGATGAACACAACGTCTACAGATCTGACAACAAACAACACAACTCTACAAGATGGCACAACGAGAAACTGGGCGAAACACGTGTGAATCAAGGAAGGGACGACTAGCCACCCGACACCACATGACACGGATGCCCTAGGACAACATCCCCAACCTATCACAATGCCCTCAATGGCCAGTACTAGAACCTCTATGGTGCGCAACAACGCATGAAGGCATTACATCCCAAATACCAACAACGAACTTACCAGATCAACAAACCAAAATGGGAAGCATAGATCCCAGCCAAGTCATTAGTCACCTCTATCAAATAGGGAGCGCAACGATCCCCTCATCAGGAATCATGTCATCCCCAGGCGATAGGCGCGACGAAAACCCTGGCGCTACATAACCTAAGTGGACTAGCGACTCCAGATGAAACCAACTCTCTGGGAGCTGAGTTACTGACACGAGGAATACACCCACACCCAAAGAAACATATCAAACAGACCAATCACCCCCTTCCAGCTAGATCTAAGTTGCAAGATGCATAATTTGCCAATATAGAAAAGATATAAAAGGTTTTAGTTGATACGTCTACTAAAATCTAGTCCAAAATCTTGCACAAGATAATCGGCCATTGCGCCTACAACCCTTAAGTCTAACAACCCTATTACCCCACCATTTCACCTCTTCCCTACAAGAGATAATCCTATGATGCTTAAAAAAAAAATCAATAAACCTTGAACTTTTTCATCTTTTAACATTAATAATTAATAATGCTTATAACAATCTAATGCTATTTTCTACCCGGATCACAATTTACTTAACGGTGAGTTAGTCAAGTCATTTAAGTAATAGAAGGGGTTGAATTAAAAGTTTCCTAAGAGAAGGTTTAAGTGGGGTTGTTCTTCTCTAGAAACAACTAAATCATTGGCCCTCAATAAAATACTGAACTAATCTTCTAATCAGTCAAATACAAATGTTGTTATTAAAACTATCGTGCAACCTTTTCCGAGTAAAAAAATATTGACTCAAAATTATATTTAAATTTTTTCTTTTTACTGTCATTCATGGATAATCCTGGCTACGCCAAAAGCCATATGGCCATAGACTTATCACAGGCTTTGGTCCAAGTCTAAAATATTACATTGCAGAATCTATAACATAAAGGCTCGATAAAGAATTACACAATTATTACACCATTATTCATAACACCATTTACTCAACTATTACACAATTACTCATAACAAAACGCTGTCGATAAGCTATTATATTAGTTCAATGCAATCAGGGTTGTCAATAAGAAATAAAGGCGTTGTGTATGGACGGTTACTGGCAACATAATTAAACTGTCATACATTAAGGATCTTCACCGCCATCCTGGGATACACTAAAATCAGGAAACTGTGAAACGTTGTCATGAAAGCGTAAATCTGGGAATACGTTACGATGAGCTCCTCAAGAAATCTCTACACAATAGTGGTAGCAATAAAACTAGCTTACAATACTGCGATAGCCATTTAGTGACGGGGCACATTTAAATGCGTGGGTAGTTGCAGGACCAAAAAAATAGAAATCGAATTAATGCAGGCATAAAACGAAGCCTAACTAACAATGTCTTGTTCCATACTAAGTTTTATATATGTTCAAAATAATTGATCTTAAGAAAAGATTGTTATTATTATAGGCTAAGTTTTTTTTTTTTTTAAATATTATTAAATTTACAGCGCAAGGGTTTGAACTCAACAAAAACGAGGCCTGTAATACTTGCACTACAAACAAAAAAATTATATCTAGTGATAGGGATTTTGGGACTTGAAAGGTATTGACGGCTTATTTTTAACAAAACACCAATGAAATTTGAGAATCCTTGTCCCAATCGAATTGAATTAAATCCCGGTGATGGCATAAAAAAAAAACGCAAAATAACTATATGCAACGGTGTTAACGATATACGGTGATTGCATATCAATGTCCACTACCCAACACAAGCCGATGAAAGTCACAAGGGGCGGGGATGCGTAAGAAGGAATGCAGATAACAATAAAGTAAAATGTCACCATCAACCTTCCAACACATTAATGCAACACTTCCAATCCAGAAATGCAGTCAGAGTATTCGTTTTCACTGAATGGTAAGAATTCGCTGTCACAGGAAGGTTAAAATGCAGGTGAACAACAAGATCCCTTGGCAACTGGGGTTCAAAAAAATGAAAACGAAGCCAAAAGAGGAATTACTTTGTGGTTTAGCCCAACGCTGGAGACACAGACCAAAAATGAAAATGCAACCAATGCTAAATCCCATCGCCATGGGTCTTATCATTACAATCCATTAGGTACAAATGATATTGGCTTAAGGGTTGCTGATAGCACTATCAATGGAAAACTCATAACGCTACCACAAAATAAACTGCAGAAATACTCAATCGATAACGCAGAAAAATAAAACTGATAACGCTATCGTAAATTAAAGTGCACATATAATCCATAGATATTGAGAAAAAAATATAAACTAAAACCACTATCCTAAAGAAATACATTTGTCATATAGAGTGGTAAGTTTGCAATCTAAGGCAAGGCGAAGACGCAGTCCAATAAGAGGGTAAATTATTGACTGAAAAAGGGTTAATCATGGTCAAGTAGAAGGTAAGATGGTAAAACATTGAGTTAAAGAAGAAATTAGGTGGTATTACACGGCTTGTGGAAGGAAGGGATTAACACTCGCATGAGTACTCATTTGCAAAGGCGCAAGGTAAACCATCAATCAACCAAGATCAATCAGAAGGGGTAGATGGCTAGCAGGAACATCCTTCGCTCATCATCCACGCACCGAAAAGCAGGGCGTTTAGATCCATAGGTCTATTAACACTGAAGTGACGACCGTAGGTCATGCTCGGACTGATGAGTTAGGGACAAAGGAAAAAATATAAAACACAAATAATCAAAATTCAATAAAACCATAGGACGATCAAGACAGGCAGGGATCAAAGGCCATGGGACTCAATCAACATTGAGCCAAAGGTTATGGGGGAAATTTCATTCATCAACTAGAATGCTAAGACAATCATTTTCTTTACCCAATTAAACATACATAACTAAAATCATAAATCATACTAACAATCTACCATGTAGAAATAAAGGAAGCGTATCGTATCCCAAGCAGCCCGCTCTGAGTTGTTGTCTCGTGCACTCCGTGCAGCTCCCGCTTGTCAACTGATGAGAATTCACTGGTACCTCCCAGCCAACGCTAGGGGTACTCTTCTTTTCCCTTAGCCCCTCGAGCCGCAAAGGGGCCATGCACACTGAATCAGAGATCAACTAGCTCACAGCCCGCCTCGCAAGGCTGAGCTACGACTCCTCACCAAGCTGAGAATCCCAACTCCCACAAGCTAAGTTAGTCAAGTCTGAAATTTTGTAGCGTAACGTTACACATCATGGAAGGGATCCATCATCCTCCTCCTCCCTCCTTTATATAGATTTTCTAGGTCCATTACCTTCCCAAAATCCCTTTTAATTTATTGTTTAATAATTTAATTCATAGTAATCCTTCCCGTACATGTGTCACCCATCCCCATAATTCCTCCATAAATTAATTTCATTAATTAATTAAATTCCCCTATTTCCCTCACCCACCTAAAATCATTCCTAGTATTGCTCCAAGATGTCCCCATATTCCCTTACAAGTTTTAATGACTTTCTCCCTTATTAATTTACTAGTTGAGTTTTATTTAGAAAGTTCTTAAATGCTAGATACCTTTCTAAGTTAGATTTTCTTCTTTTTCCTTGTTACCCTTTCTTTTTATGTTTCCTGCTTTTTCCTAGTTCCTAAATCTTTTAAATTTCCCCCTTTTCCCTTTTTATTTAAAACTCAACTTGCATGTGTAGAGAATTAACCCTTTTCCCTTTTTCCTTTTTATTTAATAACTTTTAATTAGCATAAGTGACAAAACAATAATCCCCCAAAAGATTTTTATAAATTAATAAAATTACTTACCCCTTTTCTCGACACATGATTAATGATAAATATCATTATTATTTATTCATTTTTATTTTTATTTTTACATACACATTTTTCTTTTACCGCAAGTTTTACCTAGACCAAGATTTCAATTTTTGACGATGGGCGACATTTAGTTAGGAAATTTTTTTAAATTTTTCTTATCATGTTATTCTTCTTAAGGCCATATAGGTTTATTCATTTATTAATTAACAATGTGACGTGCCCTTAAGGATGCACTAGGTGCTCCAAGGGTGCCCCTTGCCTCTTTCTATTTCTCTTGTGCGACGTGCCCTTCATGACACACTATGTGCTCCAAGGGTGCCACTCACCTCTTGACTGACTTCGTAGACATAAAAAACCCCTAGAGTCAATACTCCACCAGGTGATCTTGTGGGAGACTAAGGGACTCTAAGGAATAAGGCCCATGCCTTATTGTGCATCCCTTAGAATCATCGTGAACGACTATTACAGTCTGCCCTCACAACATCGTGGGTCCTTTAGAACTACGTAATCGTTAACCTACAGTTCGAGCCACGATGGGAGTGCTAGTAGGTTGTGGCAGGGATATTATCCACATATATCCCTCCACATCTCTGGTAGTTGTGCATGACCCCTCTACTCCACATGTGAATCTGATCGGCAAGCTATTGTCAGCCTGCATCATCAATGAATCATGTCAGAAATATATCCCTAATCATATCATCTAATCAGATGCACAAATATCATATATACAACCACCAAACCCCAATAGTCCACTCCCCGACTCGATTCAGAGTCCAAAGGATTCCATCGATGCCTCTGCATCCTTGAGGTCAAAAATCCTGCACACTCAGTAAAACTGAGTTAATAGCACCTGTCTATGTCAATGCAAAAAAACAACATGTCATCAGCCCATAACGTCACATAATCATAATCATATGCTTAATAGTATACTAATCCAGATCACTTGCAAGCAAGTGTCCTCAAAGAATAAGTTCGCTCAGTGAGCACAAGAGTGGGATGTTACATACACCCCCTCTTGGTCTAAACTTCGTCCCAAAGTTTCACAGTATATAAGTGTCGAAATAATGTGTATCACAGTATCATAAGTCTATCTATCCATCAAAATGGAAACTTTTGGCGCATATCATATGCGTCCTCCAAGGTCGCCATGTGCGGCCTATAGTTGTCCCACTGTACCTTGAATTCATATACTGTTCAACACCGTAGCTTTCTAATGCGACGATCCAGGATGCAGATCAGCTCAACCATGAGCGCACCCTCATCCGACACCCGCAAGGTGCTCAAGTGAAAACATGTGTAGGTTCACTAATCAAAATGTCCCAAATAGAGACGTGAAAGACATCATGCATATGCCTCAAGAATCAGGCAAGGCTAGTCATTAGGCCACGGGCCTCTCTTTTCCACAATCTTGTAGGATCCCATGAACCTACGATATAGTTCAGCCCCTTTTCCAAATCGATCGAACTCTTATGCGGTTTCAGCCGCAAAAATATTTGATCACCACATCGTAACTACGGTCAACACGACGTGCGTCGACATAACTCTTATGTCGATCCTGTGCTTCCTTGATGCTGTGTCTTATGGGTTGCATTTAATATTCATTTCTTGGATTGCTTCCAGTCCCAATAGGACCCTATCCTCAAGCTGATCCCAACTCAAAGGCATCTCACATGGTCACCCGTAAAGAAACTCGAAAGGTTCCATCTTAATGGTGCTTTGGTAACTGTTGTTATAAGCGAATTCCACTAGTGGCAATAATTCTTCCCAACACTTTTGTTGGTCCATCACGTACATGCACAACATCTCCTCTAAGGTCTGGTTCATTCGTTTGGTCTTCTCATCAGTGTCCGGGTGATACGCAGTACTAAATTTAAGTTGGGTTCCCAAGGCCTCTTGGAAACTAGTCCAAAATTGTCAAGTAAACATCGATCCTCAATCAGATATAATCCTCTTAGGTACGCCATGCAACCTCACAATCTCACTGTTGAAAACTCTAGCTACGTCAGGTGCCTAATACGTCGTGTGCACAGGAATAAATGAGCACTCTTCGACAGAGTGTCGACTACTATGAAAATTGAGTCATGCCTCTTTGCCGTCAGTGGCAATCCAATAATAAAATCCATCAAAATAACCTTCCATTTTGATTCTAGAATAGCGTGTGGTTGTATTAATCCTGCTGGATGTCTATGTTCAACCTTTACCTACTAACATTATAGACATTTGGCCACATAGTTGACTATGTCTGCCTTCATTCCTTTCCAGAAGAATAAGGGTTTAAGGTTTGCCCTCATCTTTGTGACTCCTGGGTGAGCCATGTATACTTCTCTATGAGCCTTGTTTAGGATCAAGCTCCTCATCTTGTCGTTCAGTGGTATGTAAATCTTATTTTTAAACCTCAATAATCCATCGTTGTCAAACATAAATCCTTCAAATCTTGGTACCATCATCGTGTTTTGTCCGATAAAATCCTTGACCTCTTTGTACCGGCCATCATCACGTTGTAAAGTTAGAATATTTTCACGTAGATTCGTCTAAAGAGGCAACACTGAAAATATTTGTGGTCTCCGACTCAATGTATCTACCACTTGGTTCAATGTTCCTTTTATGTAAGTAATCTCGAAGTCGTACTCTCTTAGAAATTCTGACCAACACCATTGTCACGCGTTTAGGTCGCTTTGCGTAAAGATGTGTTGTAATCCACAGTGGTCCGTCTTTAGTTCAAATTTTTGTCCAACAAGGTAGTGTCTCCAAACCTTCAAGGCATATACGATGGCTAAAAACTCCAAATCCCGCGTCGCATAGTTCTCCTCATGCCTTCTCAGTTCCCTCGAAATGTAAGCGATCACTCATCCATCTTGCATCAAGACTCCGCCTAAGCCTTCCTTGGATGCATCAGTGCATACCAAGAAGTCTGTGTCCATGTTAGGGACCTTTAGTATCACTGATGTTGTTAACAACTCTTTGAGCCTCCCAAATGCTTCCGTGCATTTCTCGGTCCAAACAAACTTCTTGTTCTTCTTTTTCAATTCCGTGATCGAATTTGCTATCTTTGAAAATCTCTCGACGAACCATCGATAGTATCCTACTAAATACATGAAGCTACACACTTCCGGGGCATTCGTCGGTGCAGGCCATTCCATAATAGCCTCGAACTTTGTTGGATCCATTGCGATACCTTCACCGGAGATGACATGCACTAAGTAGTGAATCTTCGATTGATAAAATGAGCATTTGGACAACTTCCCATACAATCATTTCTCTTGCAGACACTATAATACCAAATGTAAGTTCTCATTATGCTCCTCTGTCATCCGAGAGTAAATCAAATATCATCCATGAATACATGGACAAACTTATCCAAGTACTCACGAAACAACCCATTCATCAAACTCATAAATACCCCTGGGGTGTTTGTCAGTCGAAATGTTAAAACAATAAACTCATATTGTCCCAACCTTGTTTTTAAGTGGTCCTAGGGACGTCATCCTCCTTCATCCGTAACCGGATAAACCCTGATCGCAAATCGATCTTTGAAAACATCATCGCACCCTTCATTTGATCAAATAGATCATCAATCCTCGACATCGGATATTGATTCTTGATCGTCGCCTTGTTCAATGACAGTAGTCAGCGCAGAGTCTCCATGAACCATCCTTCTTTCTTATGAAAATAACAGGTGCACACCATGGTGACACACTTGTATGTATAAGTCCCAGGTCCAACAACTCCTTCAGTGGCATTCTCAACTCCTATAACCTTGGGGTTGACATCCGATAAGGATTTCTAGCTATCAGTTCAGTCCCTGGTTTTAGTTCTATGGTAAAATCCAATTCCCTCTCTGGCGGCATCTCAGGTAACTCCTCAGGGAAGACGTCCGCAAACTCTCTCACCACATGAAGGTGTTCTAAACCTTCTACTACTCCCTTCTCGTTTAACGCAAGGATTTTATAAAGCTTACATCCCTTGCACATACCCTTCTGTAGCTGCAAGGAAGATATGAACCTTAGGGAAACTCCCTGGTTCTGTCCTACAATCACACGTCTCTGTCCCTCATCATCGACCAAGATCAACTGTCTCGTTTTACAATTGAGTATCACCTCATTCGATTCCAACGAGTCCATACCGATCACGACGTCATAAGATCCTAAGATCATGACGTATAGGTTGGACCTGGTGATAAAATCTCCCAGGTTAAGCGTTTAGCCCGTAACCCTTCCTCCAACCTTTTGTTTGGCTCCTGAAGTCATCTCCGCAAAGCTACACTCATCCCGCTCTTCTTCCTTTACCTTAATCCTTTTAACGCTGCACCAAAAATGAAACTCTTGGTAGAACCGGGATATATCAAAATACTAAGGGTCTGGTCAGCAACGATACCTAACATCTCGAGCACAGTCGATTGGTACTCTTCCTGGTGTTTATTCACCGATGCATGAATCTGATGGGCCTTGCCCAAAACTCCCATGGTAGTGGGTACAGCTGATCTAGAATGCTTCGACCCTTTCCTCTGGGTAGTAATGATGGTAATGTGGCTCCCCACAATCCAACACACTTTATTCGGTCCAATATTCTTGGTACCCGAAGTAGAAGATAAATTCTTACAATAAGGCCCAACTCGAACTTCTTGACCTTAAGTTTCTGGGTAAATTGGTGCAGAGCATACCGAAGCAGCCCCAAAATGGGCCTCAAACTCGGGCACCGTGCAGCTGCCTTGTCGCAAGGCGTCGAACTTGTTGAGCTGACGCTCAATGAACTCCTCAGAAAGATACCTCTCCTGGAACCGTTTCTCGAACAATTCCCATGTCACGTCATCGACGACCATGTTCAATGCGACAGGAGTGTCTTCTATCATAGAAGAACACTCCCCTTCATTTGAAATACCACCATGTGGACCTTCATGATGGAGGTCATAATCACGAAGTGTGAAGAAAAACACCTTGATCTACAACCGTGCCTCGATGAAACAACTGTCCATGGCACTCATGGACTCGAGAACTCAACTCTCTCGAGTTCTCGATGGATGCTAATGGTACTGGATAGGGTGCACTGCGGACCCTCAGGGGTATAGGTGCCCTGGCCTCATCTCAGTATCGAAGGTGAATCAAGGCCCTTGACATTACCTGGAAGGGCCTTGTCAGACCATCACCATCCCTTACTACAAGGGAATCCATCCCAAGGACTTGTTCTTCTCCTTGGGGTTCAACTCTGAGGGTGCGAGAACTTCTGGAGGCGTCGCACCTCCTTTAATGGAACCACGCTGTGAACCTCTGTGGCATCCTCTAAATGCGATGATCGCATGGACACGTTAAGGTTTTTAATTAATGCAAGGGTTAATACTCATGGGTTTACTGTAGTGGAAATCCTGGAGATCCATGGTCGCAAGGTTGAACTTTCTCTGATACCATATGTAACGACCCCAAATCATTACAACTACCTACGAAGAAAGGTGAAAAATCCCCCCCCCCCCCATTTTTTCAGGAGAAAACAACAATTACAACTAAACAACACATCTGACAATGAGCGCCACACCCACAGGATAGGCATCGAAGACACAGTTAACCACACCGATATGGTGAACACAATGCCTATAGATCAGGCAACAGACAACACGACTCTACAAGATGGCACAACGAGAGACTAGGTGAAACACGCGTGAATCAAGGAAGGGACGACTACCCACCCGACACCACACAACACGCCTGCAGGCCCTAGGACAACATCCCCAACCTATCACAACGCCCTCAACGACCAGTACTAGAACCTCTATGGTGCCCAACAATGCATGAAGGCGTTACATCCCAGATGCCAACAACGAAATTACCAGATCAACAAACCACAACAGGAAGCATAGATCCCAGCCAAGTCATCAATCGCTTCTATCCAATAGGGTGCGCAACGATCCCCTCATCAGGAATCATGACGTCACTAGGCGATAGATGCGATGATAACCTTAGCGCTACATAACCTATCTGGACCAAGGACTCCAGATGAAACCAACTCACCAGGAGCTGAGTTACTGACACGAGGACTACACCCACACCCCAAGCAATAGATCGACCATACCAATCACCCCTTTCTAGCTCGATCTAAGGTGCAAGGCGCACAATCTTCCAATATCCAAAATATATAAAAGGTTTTAGTTGATACGTCTACTAAACTCTTGTCCAAAATCTTGCACAAGATAATCAACCATTGCGCATACAACCCTTAAGTCTAACATCCCTATTACCCCACCATTTCACCTCTTCCCTACAAGAGATAATCCTATGACGCTTAAAAAAAAGATTCAATAAACCCTGAACTTTTGCATCTTTTAACATTAATAATTAAAAATTCTTATAACAATCTACTGCTATTTTCTACTTGGATCACAATTTACTTAACGATGACTTAGTCAAGTCATTTAAGTAATAGAAGGGGTTGAATTAAAAGTTTATGAAGAGAAGTTTTAAGTGGGGTTGTTCTTCTCTAGAAACAACTAAATCATTGGCCCTCAGATTAAGCTATTGTTGTGAATAAAATACTGAATTAATCTTCTAATCAGTCAAATACAAATGTTGTTATTAAAACTATCGTGCAACTTTTTCCGAGTAAAAAAAATTGACTCAAAATTATATTTAAATTTTTTCTTTTTACTGTCATTCATGGATAATCCTAGCTACGCCAAAAGCCATATGGTCATAGACTTATCACAAGCTTTGGTCCAAGTCTAAAATATTACAGTGCATAAATCTATAACATAAAGGCTCGATAAAGCATTACACAATTATTACACCATTATTCATAACACCATTTACTCAACTATTACACAATTACACATAACAAAACGTTGTCGATAAGCTATTGTATCAGTTCAATGCAATCAGGGTTGTTAATAAGGAGTAAAGGTGTTGTGTACAGACGATTACTGACAACATAATTAAACTGTCATACATTAAGGATCTTCACCGCCAGCCTGGGATACACTAAAATCAAGAAACTGTGAAACGTTGTCATGAAAGTGTAAATCTAGGAATACGTTATGGTGAGCTACTCAAGAAATCGCTACAGAACAGTGGTAGCAATAAAACTAGCTTACAATACTGCGATAGCCATTTTGTGTTGGGGCACATTTAAACGCGTGGGTAGTTGCAGTTCAAAAAAAATAGAAATCAAATTAATGCAGGCATAAAATGAAGCCTAACTAACAATGTCTTGTTCCATGCTAAGTTTTATATATGTTCAAAATAATTGCTACCTGAAGCAAGGATTGTTATTATTCTACGCTAAGTTTTTTTTTTTAAATATTATTAAATTTACAGCGCAAGGGTTTGAACTCAACAAAAACGAGGCCTGTAATACTTGCACTACAAACAAAAAATTTATATCTAGTGATAGGGATTTTTGGACTTGAAAGGTATTGACGACTTATTTTTAATAGAACACCAATGAAATTTGAGAATCCTTGTCCCAATCAGATTGAATTAACTCCTGGTGATGGCATAAAAAAAACGCAAAATAACTGTATGCAATGGTGTTAGCAATATAAGGTGATTTCATATCAATGTCCACTACCCAACACAAGATGGTGACAACCACAAGGGGTGGGGATGCGTAATAAGAAATGCAGATAACAATAAAGTAAAACGTCAACATCAAGATTCCAACACATTAACGCAACACTTCCAATCCAGAAACATAGTCAGAGTATTGGTTTTCACTGAATGGTAAGAGTCTGCTGTCACGGGAAGGTTAAAAAGTAGGTGAATAACGAGATCCCTTGGAAAATAGGGTTCATAAAAATGAAAACTCAGTTGTTATCGGACTAATCGGTAGGTGCAGACACTAACAGATCTCCCTAGATCCACCTAGATCTAGAACAAAACAGGACAAGATATGACTCTTTCCCTAAGTTTTGACCATTGAATTAGCTAGTAGGGAGGAACAAGTAACATACCTTTGTATCTCTTCCTAGGGTATCTGTTGCTCCCGCTTCGCTCTGGTGCTCTCATGAAGTCAAGACCAAGACAACACAAACCAACCAAAGTGAAGTTAGAAAAATATATTCAACTGTCAACTTATGCGTATGATCAAGGAATTACACAATAAAGAGAGAATAGCTTTATGGGAAAGGGACATGCCACTGTATCATATTAATTGAAAGTAGAACATTACAACCTAATCGCCTTGATGTCGCAAGATCCCTTTCAGTGGCTCTAGGCTCCAACACACACACTTGCTCAATCCTTGTATGAATAAGATCAAATCCTCTTGATAGACTTGCTAGAGTCTCCAAGCTCCTGTTCAAGCTAGGTCCTTCACACAATCTTTTCACCAATTCTCCAATGAATCTTGCTTAATCTTTTCCATGAGAATTCCCTCAATATATAGGAGAGAATGATATGGTTACTTGGATAAGAATGATCCCACAATATCAGGGAATCCAGTACAAGGATAACCATTCGAATGCCAACCCATTCTTCTAAAAGATTCCCTTCTAGAACTATCGAGAATTCATCTTTTTCGAAGCTTTAGAGAAGGTTCGCACCCTAGCTATGTAACACAGTGCAAGAAGTTTGCACCCTGGCTTAAGGCAGCCTGCGAGAATGGGTCATTATCGCACCCTGGTATACTAGCAACCTGCGAACTCTCTTCAAAAGTGAGTTTTCTGAGAAGAGATGAATGTCAGTTTTCTCTTGAGAAAGTTCTTATGAGGAGCCTGAGTTCACCATCATCAATACACCATCATGATGACCAAAATCATGGGTAACATAATGCCCCCCAAAGTATGAGGCCGGAATCAGTGACAGCCGAAAGAGTTTGTAAGCTGCATGTGTGTGTCGGAAACTAGGAGCGCACCTAATCAGAAACCAATGAACAACAAAGCATCTACAAAATATCATATATATTAATTCTGAGGTAGGCATTCCCATACTCAGATCACAGACTGATGACATTGTAAACATAGGTCATGGCCACCAATCATACACTGTGGATCCATGCTGTCAAAATATAGCATAGCCACCAGGAATACATGTGGATCTATGCGAAAAAATTCAAATTAAGATGACATAGCCACGAGACATACACAATGGATCTATGTGTCGCAAATTATACATATTCCATCACAACCTGGACCAAGAGATGATATCTAGGGTCTTCAATCTCGTCGCCCAAAAGTACGAATCTAACCATGTGATTACATGTGTCGAAGTCAAACATGGTAGAAACCACTTGATTACCGGTCATTGATGAAACCGTTAACAAGTGCGAGGGAAATCACCATTGATGTCAATGACTCCCAAGGTACACTAGTACAATTCAACGAATGTGAATAAATGAACTGAAGTCGAACACTCGACGGAATTTTTCGATCAGGGGTCAATGATGTAAACCCACTGTCGAAAGCGAGGAAACCTGCCATTGAGGCATGCAAGTTCCAAGGTACCAAATAATTTCTAAGTCTTGATTCCGGATAATGAGCTGAAGTCGATGGAACAAAACTCGTCACAGGAGGGCCTTGATGTATCCCCCATCAATGACACTAAATGAGTAACAGATTTTGAAGATGAAACAGAGTATGATGTAAGTTGAATTGGACACAGGGAAGGCCGACACAGAGAGAATGGACAACTGTAGATGGCCGACTCAATAGAGGTTTCAGATGAACTTCTCTTGAACATATAAACAACACGACCAATGATTTGACAACATTGACTCAAAGACGACACAAGGAATGAACTTGTAGCAAATCGAATGAGAGATAAATGGATTTCCCAAACCGGCTTCAAATAATGAATAGGGGGTGTCATGTTCAAGAGAGACACTTACTGCCAATCAATATGAAGATGAAAACATATCCCTTTCCAAAATTTTCCCCCACCATTTCTGGCGAGAACCTCTTTATTTTTACGCAAGCTTGAGGAGGATAACATAAGCTTGTTGATATAAGCTTATCCTTTGGATAAGTCCTTCGGAGTATGTTTAATGAACCCTAAGAAGGAGTGGTTCGATCCCATTACGGGTCTGTCGATGTTTGTTTAACGAGTCTAAAGATAGAAAACTCGAAGGTTTTTCATGATTATAGAGTCTAGAAAAACACTTAAAAGATAACTCTCTCAGTTCCTTTTTCATAAAGTAGTCTGATGAGACCGAAAAAGAGATAAATTATCACCCAACAGACGCTTTCTTCAAATACTTTATCGAGCGTGAAAATAGCAAGGTCGCTCGGCTATCTTTTCATGTTTTGAGAGTCTGAAAAGAGCTTAAAGAGGACTCCAGGGGGGTTCCTTTTTCGTATAACCTTATTGAACCAGAAAAAGTGATAAAAGTATGCTCGATCGCGTTCTCATGTATTTTCGAGCGCGAGAACGAACAAAAACCCAGCTCGAGGTTTTATACAAAAACCATAAAAAACAATCAAAATATGCGATGAAAAAAGAAAAATTATGTCCGCATCCCTGTACATGAACATCGAAGTCATTACGCCTACAAAAGTTACACTCAAAAGGGAATTAGGGTTTAGGTTTTAATCAATAAATAATTATTAAAAATTAAATAACATGGTAAAAGTCAATATAAAGAAATAAAACTCTTTTTACCATATCATTTTCACTTTTCACTATTTGAGCCCCAAAACCCCTCTTTTACCCTCGAAATTCGGCGTCAGATTGCGGGAGTTACGAGCATCCATTTGACGAGCCGTCAACGACAGTGAGGTAGGCACCGTGTCCTCTACTCTTTCATGGTTTTATTTTTCATTTTCATTGGTTAAAAAATCATTTTTGAGTTGGTTTTGTGAGCCCTACTTGCGCTCAACCATTCTCACAGGTGGGCTACACGGGACCTGTGAGAATGGGTCATTCTCGCAGGTGAGCCCACAGTAGCCTGCGAGAACTACAAAGCACAATTTTTTTTAAAAAAATTGCTCAATGAAAAAGAACCAATTCATGAATAGAGTTACTAATCCTCTTCTTGTGATTCTTATGTAGGTAGTTGGCCATCAAAATGGTTCTTGAATGGCGTGAAAGGGAGCATGAAGAAGACAATGCCATTGTCGGAAATCATCCACCGACTATTACCTCTTTGAGAAACTATGGCCTTCTGAAGTACTTTCGTATCCCGGGCATGAGGGCCCAAGTCAGGTTATTAGAGTACCTTGTGCATATGTGGGATCCCGATCAGTAGGTATTCCATGTAGGGGTCCACACACTGTCCTTAGATAATGAGGACATTTAGTTTTTGAATGGACTATCATGGCATGGGTACCACGTGAGCTTGACTGGTAGCAAAGGTGGTGGGCTGACCATGAGTGAGTACTGTTGCTTACACTGTGTTCCCAAGGCAGAGAGGAAGAAAGGGAAAGTAGATATTTGGGGAGTACGGTATTTGACCCTCCGTACTATCTTGTTCACCATAGCTCGGATGGTGGGGAGCTTCACTCCTCACATGGCACTACAGAGTTACTTCTAGTATGCCATAGAGTGTACTAAACCTTGGGTTTTTAACTGGGCAGATGCTATCCTTCGTAGTATGAAAAAGAAGTTGACCAAATGCAGATGAGGAGACCTGAAGCAATTCGGGTATGGATATTTGTTGGTGTCCTTCTTTCTCGAGAGGGTTCCGTTACTAAGGCTGCAGGTTGAGTGGAATCTGCCAGCTCCTACAGATCCAAGAATGCTGAGATGGTGTCGGCTGATGGCCCGGCATGTAGCTGGACCAATAATCAAGTATGATGATACCTTCCTCTATTGGTTGCGACCACAGATGTTGATGGTCAATGATTATGCTTATATCGGGTTGGATTTCTGAGGAGATCCGGACTTAGTCTTGCCAGAGGACGCTCAGTGGGGAGACCTTGGTAAGAAGTACACATTTTTTCTTTTAAATGTTTTTGTGATTTTTTATCATATGCAAATGTTTTTTATATGTTCGTCCAAAGACTAAATGCAAAATTCGTTGTTGATAACACAGATGTTGGACCTTACCGACCTCCTGGTACTTCTCCCATTCAGCGGCGAGGAGAGGTAGCACCAGCACCACAATACGCCGAGGATTATCAAGTAGTGGAACAAAACCTAGAGGGCTTGACCGCAGATATTCCAGACATGCCTCTTGGAGAGGTTCCACGATGCGATCAATGTCATACAGTAGGAGTGTCAGATTCCATGGGTTGACTGCTCCGTAGGGTTGCTCGGGCAGTCGTGTGTTACTGTGAACGTCATCCATGACGTCATTTTGTATAAGCCATGAGCTTCGGATTTTGACATTTTGGTCTTTGGACAAAACTTTTTGTAAAAAAACTCTTTTGATCGTTATATATATAGACAGATTCTACCGGTTTATCTTGTGTTGTGTAAAAATTGATGTGATTGATTTATAAATGATCCAAATGTATGTCTAATACGTAGGTAGCCAATGCATCAGTTAATGTATTTAGACATCTAGGAATATGTTGATATTGAATATAATCAAAATAACGTTCCAAGAGGCGAATTCACAAATACACCCATAACAAAGTAGGACTTCAAATAGTATAGACATTACTTAACTATAGTACTACAAGCTGCGAATCGATTCACACAACCAAAAGATGGATTCCAAGCGAGATAACATCAATCAACAATTCAATAACGACGTTATACTCTGCAATATTGTTGGTCGCACGACGGAGACACACACCTCGCAAGGAGACAAGTTTGTTTGTAGGGGCGTAAATTGCCCATGCAGCGGAAGAAAGGTTCCGAGTACTACGACTAGCGCCATCAGTGAAGCCAATGTAGGGTAGCGAAGACTCCAACATTTGGAAATCAAACACAACGTCACATAAGAGAAGAGACCAGATAACGACAAAAACAAGCTATAGTAACACACAAGAAGTATGATACATTAAAAATACAAGTACTCATGCACATATGATTTTATGCATAGTACTTCTTCAAGTACAACCCATTCCTGGGTTCACTCAAAGGGATACCATCGTAATCTACTAACTCATAAGCCCCTTTTTCCAAAACTCATCAAATGATATAAGGAACTCGCCACATGGCTTCGAATTTTCTATCTCCTAACATATCTTGATCTTGTTCATAGAGGAGAACAAGATCTCCTTCGGAGAAAACATGAGGCTTGACATGTTTGTTATATTGGGCCTTGACACGTTTTTTCTGAGCTTCTATGACTAAGGTGGCATCGCGTCGAGTTTCGTCTAATCACATAAGATACAATAGACGTTCTTCCTCAGTAGAAGTGTTTGGTAGGAGTTCAACAACTAGTTTTAAAGAGGGTATCTCGCATTCAATCGGGAGAATGGCTTCCAAACCATAGACTAACCGAAAAGGTGTAAACCCAGTAGCGGACTTGACGGATGTCCGGTAAGCCCACAATGCCAAAAATAACATTGTGTGCCAACTTGTTTTGTGAATCCCTATCATTTGTTGGAGCATAGTTATGAGAACTTTGTTAATTGCTTCGACTTGGCCGTTGGATTGTGGGTAATAGGGCGTTGAGTTTTCATGGCGAAGACCCAAATTTTCAGTAAGTTCGGACATCATGAAGTTTCGAAAGTGGCTACCATGATCAGTGACGATAGCATGGGGAACACCAAAACAAGCTATGATGTGATTAAAAATGAATAATGCTGCGGTCTTTCCAGTGTTTTCAAATGTTGGCATCGCCTCGGCCCATTTCGTAAAGTAATCAATGACTACAATAATGTAACCATCCCCCCCGACCGAGTGAGGGTGACATGTCATGAAATCGATGACCCATTTCGCAAAGGGACCAACGGAGACCACAGGGTGAAGAGGAGAGGGATGCGACCGTATCTTGTTATTATAGGTCTAGCAAACATGGCATTTTTTAATGGCGATGATGCAGTCGTTAAATACAGATGGCCAAAAATACCCAGCTCGTAAGATCTTCTGGGCAGTAGCATACCCATACATATGACCACCACAGGCTCTAGACTGGCAGTCATTTAGAGCTCTCTTGGCCTCTTCGAATGCAAGTCAACGTCGAAAAATAGAGTCAATCCCCTGATGATAAAGAGTATCTCCGAGGATAATATATTGACGAGCTTGGTATCGTATTCGACGTCGCTCAGTACTGGACAAAGTTGGCCGGAAAGTTTGGGTTTGGAGATATATAATGATATCACCATACCAAAGATCATCAGTGCTAATAAGGAAAAGAGACTCATCGGGTAATGAATCAACTGCTACATTTTCCATTTCAGAATAGGGAAAGTTGCATATCAACTCAACAAATACTAAGGACTTCTTGGACTTGGCGCGTTCGAATTCCAAGTCAAACTCCTAGAGTATCACAATCAATTTGGAGTATTTTCCCCCTAGCAATTGACGTGTGAGAATGTGTTGCATAAGGTTGCAGTTAGAAATCACGGTAGTCTTGCGCGAGAGGATATAGTGCTGGTAGCGTTGGACGGCTTGGACAACAGCCAAGGCCAGTTTTTCGACATGTAAATACTTGATTTCTATAGGCATTAGACTTCGACTCAAGTAGTAAATCACATGTTCATCGTTAGCATCATCCTCTTGGATGAGAACCATACCAATGGTGTAATCCGAGGCAGCAAGGTAAAGGAAATAATCACGACTGTAATCGGGGGGAAAGAGAAGCGGAGAACGTATTAGGGATAATTTAAAAGCTTCAAAATAATTGTTGGAAATGGTATCCCAGACGAACTCGGAACCCTTTTTGAGGAGCCACGTAAATCCACGAGTTATCTCGGCTTAATTTGGGATAAAACGACAAAGAAAGTTTGCTTTCCCCTGCAAACTTTATAACTGGTGAAGTGTAGAAGGAGGAGGGAGATTAAGGATCGCCTCAACCTTTAAAGGATCCACCTGGATCCCTTGACGTGAAACGATAAAAACTAGAAGGCGACTGGATTCCACGCAGAAAACACACTTATGAGGATTCAAACGTATATGATAGAACCGACAACGAACGAAAATGGCTCGGAGGTGGGTTGGGTGATCGACGCGATGCATTGAATTAGCGGGTAAATCATCCAATTATGGTTGAACGATGTGCTTGATATCATGGAAAGCATAAGACATAGCGTGTTGAAAAGTTGTGCCAACATTCTTGAGACCGAAAGGGAGTTTTCAATAGGCAAAAGTACCCCAAGGACAAATAAAAGCAGTCTTATGTTGATCCTCGGGAACAATGTTGATTTGATTATACCCGAAGAAACCATCCATAAGTAAGAAAATTTCACTTCCCGCGCAATCGTCGACAATGTGATCGACGAAAGGGGTAGGAAAGTTGTCTTTGGGACAAGATTTGTTGATATCCCTATAATCAACACATACACGAATTGTGCCTTGTTTCTTGTCGATCGGGACAAGATTGGAAGCCCAGTCTGTGAGAGCCACCAGATAAATAAAGTTGGCTTTAAGAAGTTGCTCGACTTCGAGTTTGATAGCAGCTGCTTTACATGGGTGAACTCGACGAAGGCGTTGTCGGATGGGTTTAGCGTTGGGGTATCTCTTGATCTCATGTATCACAATTTCAGGGTCGATACCCGACATTTCTTCATAGCTCTAGGCGAAGATGTCACGAAACTCTTTGAAAAGGGATGTGTAGTTGATAATTTCTTCAAAATAACACGAAGCTTTGATATGGACATTTTCGACGATTCCAGGTTTGACGGATATATCAAGGGGAATAGTGGGCGAGATATTGCTTAGGTTCCCTTCGGAAAACACATCGTGTGAGGACCCGGGAACAGTTGAAATGACGACAACGGTCGACGGGGTCGATATCTGTTGGTAGTTCTCAAAGGTATGTTTCTCCAGAAAGAGGATGGAACGATGATGTCCATCATCCCAAGGGGTTTCCTCCATGACAGACATGATCATCTTGTCAGTGGGAAAAATGACACGAAAAGGATCGGGAGATAACTCACCAAGAGAGGGGGTAGAAGGTGTTGCTGATTGAATGGCCTGATAGGCGGATTCAACCGGACTTAACGACATTTCGTCGCCATAACGAAGATAATCTCCATGGCCAGGTACTATCCAGGGGTCGTGAGACGCAGGAAGTTTGTGAATCGAGGTGGAGATCATGTTGATTGAAGCAACGGACGAGCGTGGAACATCAGGTGGTGGAATGGGGAAATTACCCATTAACAAAAAGTCTTTGATAAGGCCTACACCGACGTTCTCATAACCTGGTGGGGTTTTAGCTATGAACGGTACATTTCCATTATGGGTATCGGAATTAAAGAAGGCTAATTGGTCGACAATGACGACCTTCCCTTGATGTGGGAAACGTACCACATGGAAAAGGGTTGACACAACTGTGTGCATGGAATCGATCTAGCTGTGGCCAAGCAGAAGATTGTAATCAAGGGGAGTGTCGAAGACTTCCACTTCAACTTGGACCGTTTTGCCTTCTAGCATGATGGGAAACGAAGGAAGGACACCGTAGGGATTAAAACCGGAGCCATTGAAGGATTTAAGAGTGTTTCGGGATTCGTTCAAAGGGGGAGAGCCAATGGCTTTCCAGCAAGTAAGAGACATGACACACGTCGAGGCACCCTCATTGATAACGGTTCGACAAATGTTTTTGTCAGAGACAATCACTTGGATCTGGAACGCGAGTTGAGGGGGTAACTTTGGAATGTCATCTTCCAAATCAAAGATTATTAAATTCGTATCCGTCGGGTCGATTCCACCAATATCTTTCAATAGTGCCTTCTGTTGTGTAGGACAACTTTAAAGGACTTCAAGGGTTGACATCGCAGAAGGTGCTTGGGCCAGATCTTCAACAATTCTATAGTTCTGGGCAACACGAGCATGTGGATTGAAAGCCGATTTCTGAATGACGCCCTTTGGGGGGGGGTCAAAGAACTGTGTCGAGGCTTGGTCGTTCGAGATGAAGAGGACCGTTGGTAGGTGGAGTCACGAGAGAGGGTTGTACCAAGGAAGGAGGTAGATCACCAACCTTATCTTTAGAGGTAGAATAATCTTTGGCTCGAGTAGTGAGTGCAACATCGTTCTACTTTGAATCGCCAGTACACATCAATACATAAGACATAGTAGAAGATGAGGGTTGGTCATGAATGACCAACTGAGCCTGTTGCTGAGACGGGAAGGGTTGGGACAAAACGACTGGAGCAGGTGGTATTGGAGCTCCTTGTAGGAACTTAGTGACCTCGGCGCATCATGGAAAATCCTTCATGTAGTGATCATCACCACAGATAAGACAAGGGTATCGTGGTTTGCGCTTATCCCGATCGTCAACAGGGGTAGTTTTGGTTTTCTCTGCTTGAGAAGTATTTTTTCCCTCCTTATTCTTACCCCTTCCCTTTTTGGATTTGTTTTTACCGGCTGGGGTAGATTGAACTGCATTTACCTCAGAAGTCTTACCGACGGGAGGGGCAAGAGACAGAGAATTTTGAACATTAGAAGAAGCAGGTTTGGGGTTTGTGCTTGAAGTGGAATGTGGTTAGGCCTGGAAAGTTCCAATCACACTGTCAGCTGCATGTGAAGCAGCTGGAGTAGTTGAAGTGTTGGAAGTAGAAGGACGAGGTAAGTCAGGTAGTAAGTTGTAAAGGGTACCCATTTGTGAGTAAACAAGGTCAAGATACTGAGCACGACTTATGGCCTATTCTTCCGTGACTACTCCACCCATGGAAATTTCACGATCGATGTCGTTCACAAATGATTTTGTGAACCATTCTGCCAACAACTGATTAGGGAGTTCGAGTTTAATGAGACATCATCTCCGTCGCCACTCATGAATGTGATCGGATATATGAGTGGCCTTGTTCTGTTTGAAGGAAGTCAAAATCTTGATCCCTATGTCATAACGGATCGGTAACTGGTAGTGTGTGAGGAAAGACATAGCTAGGGTGTTGAAGTCAGAGAAGAAACCCCATGGTAATTCTATATACCACTTCACAGCAAGACCTGTGAGGGTTCATTGAAAAAGACGTAAACGAATAGAGTCATCCATCAACGAGTTGGATGAGCACCATAGGTGAAAATTCATAACGTGATTGTTTGGGTCCTCTCCCACTTTGCCGTCGAATTTAGGAATGTCCGATGGTAGCTTAGCTGGTATAGCGGGGCATTGGGGAGAGTGATGAATTGGATCATTTAAAATCCTTGACAAATTCGGAAGATCCAAAGTGGCGATAAAGGGTAACTGTCGATTCACCTGCGGGTACTGGTGGCTTTGGGGAGGAAGCCCCGTCGAAAATCCAGTAGGACCATAAGTAGTTTGCATATAATGTGAATACCCAGGAAGATTCGGTGGTGGTTGAAGAGGATAGTAGCTCATAGGATTGTACCTTGGAACAGGGACTTGAGTTTGAGCAGTCGAGCCCCAGATAGGATTGAACGAACCTGGATATGGTTGGCCCATACTAGGGGGTATTACGGATGCAACTGGAAACTACTGCCCCCCAGTTGATTGAGGAGGATGTTGTATCAACTGATTCCAATATTGGGCCAAGGACGGAGGTATGTTTTGTCCAAAAGGTGGGGTCGGTCCTCCCATCGAAGGTGGTGTTCCAATTGGGGGTTGTGTTCCAATTGGGACTTGCGTGCCAATAGTAATTTGCCTGCTGAAAGGGGGTTGAGTCATGCCACCTTGGTGAAATTGTCCACCGACAAGAATCTGGTAATTTGGTGTGAATGACAGAATAGTGCCACTAGGATTAAGACTGCCAGTATAAGACGAGGAAGGCCCTCCAAAAGGAAATTGAGGGAGTGTTGGCATAAAACCAGGAAGAGAGTGCTTAGAAGAAGAAGGACCACTAGGAGAGCCAGATGGAGTTTGTACAGGAGTGGGAATGGAAGCATTCAATGCACGGTATCCAGGTGGTAGTGTCGGAGTGACGTTGGGCATTTGCGGTGTGCTGATGGGAGTGAGACTAACCACAGTAAACCCGGTTGGAACACTTGTAGTATGCGTTTGATGGGCCATTTCAATCGGGACAGTAAAGCGATAGGCGGTAGTAAACGATACTGTCTCTGGACTAGAGATTGCGGAAATCACCGGTGGGGTGATTTCGGAAATCACAGGTGAGACTGGACCAAAAAGGTCCCGTCGAAAAACACCTGTAGACAAAAAAAGATCTTGGCCTTCTATGCCGGGAAAGGGTCCAACTGGTGATCGAGAAGATGTAACAACTAAGTCTCCGGAAGAATTTAGTTGCATAAACGATCGCTCAGAATTAGGGTGAACTCGAAAGTCCTCTTGAGTATTGGTGATTCAAAAATGTTTGAGAGAGTCAGTTTGTTCCACTTGTGGCGTGGTGACGACTGGGACTTCACTTTGCCGAGGAGAGCCCTCAGGTGTACTGGTAGGCAAGGGTTGAGAACCTTCGAGATGCTCTGGAGATAAACCCTGCATTCTACGTGAACGACGTAGAGGAGCTATTGTAACCGAGTGACAAACTTCACGAAGAAAATCCTATGGTCAACTTTGATAAACAAACAACACACGCTAGTAAACAAAATCTAGGAAGCAACACCAAGAAAACAAGACCTTCTAATTCCGAAGCCACTGGTTGGTGATGAAATCCAACGTCGCAACAATGAGACGAGAAGGAGTTGGGCTAGGGTGGAAAAGTTATACCGACGACTTGCTTAATGGACTTACACCCTGGTGCAAGATCCCACACATAATCATGGGTATACCCTCCAAGGAGCCCGAGTGAGTTTGGTCAACGTCGATTCCAGGTACCGTGAAGACTTTCCCCTTCAGAGTCACCTCGTGTAAGAACCTAGAAAGATAGGCCACTAAGGCTACCACCAACAACAATAAAGCCTGGGGGGACAGTCGACAGTCCGATCCACATGCAAGGGCAGGGTATTGAGTCGCCAATTTTTTTATCAGACTAATCGGTAAGTGTAGACACTAACAGATCTCCCTAGATCCACCTGGATCTAGAACAAAACAGGACAGGACAGGACTCTTTCCCTAAGTTTTGACCATTAAATTAGCTAGTAGGGAGGAACAAGTAACATACCTTTGTATCACTTCCTAGGGTCTCTATTGCTCCCACTTCGCTCCAGTTCTCTCATGAAGTCAAGACCAAGACAACACAAACCAACCAAAGTGAATATAGCAAAATATATTCAACTGTCAACTTATGTGTATGATCAAGGAATTACACAATAAAGAGAGAATAGCTTTATGTGAAAGGGACATGCCACTGTATCATATTAATTGAAAGTAGAACAGTACAACCTGATCGCCTTGATGTCGCAAGCTCCCTTTCAATGGCTCTAGGATCCAACACACACACTTTCTCAATCCTTATATGAAGAAGATCAAATCCTCTTGATAGACTTGCTAGAGTCTCCAAGCTCCTGTTCAAGCTAGGTCCTTCACACAATCTTTTCACCAATTCTCCAATGAATCTTGCTTAACCTTTTCCATGAGAATTCCCTCAATATATAGGAGAGAATGAGATGGTTACTTGGATAAGAATGATCCCACAATATCAGGGAATCCAGTACAAGGATAACCATTCGAATGCCAACCCATTCTTCTAGAAGATTCCCTTCTAGAACCATCGAGAATTCATCTTTTTCCAAGCTTTAGAGAAGGCTCACACCTAGATATGTAACACAGTGTGAGAAGTTCGCACCCTGTCTTAAGGCAGCCTATGAGAATGTGTCATTCTCGCACCTTGGTATACTAGCAACCTACGAACTCTCTTCAAAAGTGAGTTTTCTGAGAAGAGATGAATGTCAGTTTTCTCTGCAGAAAGTTCTTATGAGGAGCCTGAGTTCACCATCATCAATACACCATCATGATGACCAAAATCATGGGTAACATCAACCAAAAGAGTAATTACTTTATGGTTTAGCCCAACGCTGGAGACGCGGGCCAAAAACAAAAACGCAGCCAATGCTAAATCCCATCACCATGGGTCTTATCATTACAATCTGTTAGGTACAAATGATATCGTCTTAAGGGTTGTTGATAATGCTATCAATGAAAAACTGATAAGACTACCACAAAATAAACTGCAGAAATACTCAATCAATAACGCAGAAAAATAAAACTGATAACACTATCATAAATTAAAGTGCAAATATAATCAATAGATATTGAGAAAAAAATAAAAATTAAAACCATTATCCTAAAGAAATACATTTTTCGTCTAGAGTAGTAAGTTCGCAGTCTAAGGAAAGACGAATATGCAGTCCAATAAGAGGGTAAATCGTTGACTGAAAAAGGGTAAATCGTGGTCAATTCAAAGGTAAGATGTTGTCAATAAGATGATAAAAGGATGAGTTAAAGAAGAAATCAGGTGGTATTACACGGTTTGCGGAAGGAAGGGATTAACACTCGTAAGAGTACTCATTTGCAAAGGCGCAAGGAAATCCATCAATCAACCAAGATCAATCAGAAGGAGTAGATGACTAGCAGGAACATCCTTCGCTCATCATCCACGCACCAAAAAGTAGGGCGTTTAGATCCATAGGTTTACTAACACTGAAGTGACGACCGTAGATCAAGCTCCTGACCGACTGCTTAGGCATGGACTAATGAGTTAGGGACGAAGGAAAAAATATAAACCGAAAATCATCACAATTCAATTAAACCATAGGACAGTCAATACAGGAAAGGATCGAAGGCCATGGGAGTCAATCAACACTGATCCAAAGGCTATGGGGGAAATTTCAGTCATCAACTAGAATCCTAAGACAATCATTTTCTTTACCCAATTAAAAATACAGAACTAAAAGCATAAATCATACTAACAATATACCATGTAGAAATAAAGGAAGCATATTGTATCCCAAGTAGCCCATTCTGAGTTGTTGTCCCACGCGCTCCGTGCAGCTCCCACTTTTTAACTGATGAGACTTCACCGGTACCTCCCAATCAATGCTAGGGGTACTCTTATTCCCCCTTAGCCCCCCGAGCCGCAAAGGGGCGACACAAATTGAACCAGAGATCAACTAGCTCCCAACTTGCCTCGCAAGGCCGAGCTACCACTCCTCATCGAGCTAGGAATCCCAACTCCCACAAGCTAAGTTAGTCAAGTCTGAAATTCTACAGCATAATGTTAAACAATCACGGAAGGGATCCATCATCCTCCTCTTCCCTCCTTTATATAGATTTTCTAAATCCATTACCTTCCCAAAATCCCTTTTAATTTATTGTTTAATAATTTAATTTGTAATAATCCTTCCCGTACATGTGTCACCCATCTCCATCATTCCTCCATAAATTAATTTCATTCATTAATTAAATACCCCTATTTCCCTCACCCACCTAAAATCATCCTAGAATCACTCCAAGGTGTCCCCGTATTCCCTTACAATTTTTAATGACTTCCCCCCTTACTAATTTACTAGTTGAGTTTGATTTAGAAAGTTCTTAAATGCTAGATACCTTTCTAAGTTAGACTTTCTCTTTTTCCTTGTTTCCCCTTTATTTTTATGTTTCCCGCTATTTCCTAGTTCCTAAATCTTTTAAATTTCCCCTTTTTCCCTTTTTATTTAAAACTCAATTAGGCAGGTGTAGAAAATTAACATTTTTCCCTTTTTCCTTTTTAATTAATAACTTTTAATTAGCATAAGTGACAAAACAATTATCCCCCAACATATTTTTATAAATTAATAAAATTACTTACCCCTTTTCTCGACACATGATTAATGATGAATATGATTATTATTTATTCATTTTTATTTTTATTTTTACATACAAAATTTTCTTTTACCGCAAGTTTTACCTAGACCAAGATTTTAATTTTCGACGTTGGGCGACATTTTATTAGGAAATTGTTTTAAATTTTTCTTATCATGTTATTGATCCTAAGGCCATCTAAGCTTATTCATTTATTAATTAACAACGTTGCGTGCCCTTCAGGACGCACTAGGTGCTCCAAGGGTGCCACTCACCTCTTTTTGTTTCTCCTGTGCGACGTGCCCTTCAGGACGCACTACGTGCTCCAAGGGTGCCACTCGCCTCTTCACTGACTTGGTAGACATAAAAAACCCCTTGAGTCAATACTCCACTAGGTGATCTTGTGGGAGACTAAGGGCCTCTAAGGAATAAGGCCCCTGCCTTATTGCGTGCCCCTTAGAATTATCATGAGCAACTATCGCAGTCTACCCTCATGACATCGTGGGTCCTCTTGAACTAGGTAATAGTTAACCTACAGTTCGAGCCACAATGAGAGTGCTAGTAGGTTGTGGTAGAGTTGTTTTCCACACCTCTCCCTCCACATCTCTGTTATTCGTGTGTGACCCCTCTACTCCACATGTGAGTCTATTCAGTAAGTTATTGTTGGCCTAAATCATCAACGAATCATGTCAGAAATATATCCATAATCATATAATCTAATCATATGCACAAATATCACATATACAACCATCAAACCTCAATAGTCCACTCCCTGAATCGATTCAGAGTCCAAGGGGTTCCATCGATGCCTCTGCATCCTCGAGGTCCAAAATGCTACACACTCAGTAAAACCAAGTCAATATCACCTATTTATGTCAATGCAACAAAACAACATGTCATCAGCCCATAATGCCTCATAATCATAATCAAATGTTTAATAGTATAATAATCTAGATCACTTGCAAGCAAGTGTCCTCAAAGAATAAGTTCACTCAGTGAGCGCAAGAGCAGGATGTTACATACACACCTCTAAATGATTAGATGAGGTCCATTACGAAAAAATTCTCCACCAATAGATGAGCAGGTGGCACTAAGTTTGATGATATTTTTCTTCTCCTTTGTGGAAAGATGTTGAGGTAATTTTCCTGTAGCTAGATAATTCGCAATATCTGCAAACCTAGGAGATTTAGTAGATATCAAAAAAATATGCTCATCATGGAAATTATCATTAACAAGAACTAATTCACCTTCATTATGAATTTTGGAAAGGAACTCTTTGACTACATTCACTTTACCTGGTCTATCTAGTATAGTCATATTAAATTCTTGTAATAGAAGAAGCCACCTGGTAACCAAGCCATTAGTGATTGGTTTATTCATTATCTAATGATTGAATGATATATGTGGATGACGATCTCATACCCCATAATGTAGTGCCTAAATTTATTAATGGTATGTGCTATTGCAAGGAACTATTTTTCGATAACTGTATAATTTAATTCATGGGGTGTCATGGTTTTACACACAAAATAAATGGCATAAGAATCTTCATTTTTCTTTTGTTCTAGCATTTCTCCTAAAGTTGTATCACAATAAAATATAGATATATGAAATGTAAGGGACCAATTTGTCCCTATTAAAACAGGAGCTACAGAAAGTATCTCTTTCAAAGTTTCGAAAGTAGTTTGGCATGGAATATTCCAAAAAAAATCATTATCTTTAGTAATAAGTTTGAATAGATGCAATTTTCGTGAAGGTTTCAATGAATCTCTTATAGTAACCAACATGTTTTTGGGTATTTGGTATTGGAATATTGGAAATGAATTCTATCTTTGTTGGATCCACTTTTGTACCGGTAGAAGACACACAATGACCCAAAACAATTCCTTTAGTTTGTAACATAAATCATTTCTCATTACTTAATGCTAAATTATTTTCTTGACATCTTATTAAAACTTTTTCTAAATTTTCTAATGCTTCATCGAAAGTATTTTTTGTATACTGTGAAATGATCCATATATACTCCTACACAGTCATGGATTAGGTAAAAAAATATACCTATTACAACACATTTAAAAGTTTTAGGTACATTACACAAACTAAAAGACAGTACTCTGTAGGCATACGTCCCCATGGACATGTGAAAGTTGTTTTGTATTGATCCTCTGGAGCTATTTGTATTTCATTATAACCACTAACTCCATCCAAAAAGGAAAAGTATTTTTTACTTGCCAATGTACCTAAAACCTGATCTATAAAAGGTAGAGGAAAATGATCTTTTCAGGTTGTTTTATTCAATTCCATATAATCTATGCAAACATGCCATTTGACATTTTCCTAGGAACAATCACTATTGGAGATACCCATTGATTATTAGAAATTGGATATATGAAATTAACATTAAGTAGTTTCTTTAGTTCATCTTTCACAATTTCCTTTAAGAGTGGGTTCATACATCTTTGGGGCTACCTGATAAGCTTGAAATTATCCTCTATATAAATATTTCCTTTAAGAGTGGGTTCATACATCTTTGGGGCTACGTGATAAGCTTGGAATTATCCTCTATATAAATATGATGAATACATGTATTAGGGTCGATTCCACACATATCAGTGTATTCCCACATGAATTCACTAGAATGTTTGTGTAGTGTTTTGATTAATTGCTCGTTATGGAATTCTCCAAGTTTAGAATTGATATTTAGAGTTTTTCCTTGAAAAATTTCAACAACTACATTACTTGATTCTGATATTCATTTGACATAAGACATTGAACATGATTTTTTTTATAAAGTATCCATAGTACAATTTTCTTGAAAATGTTTTTCCAATATATGTTTATGATCAAAAGTATGCTTCCCCATGATATTGAGTAGAATCAAAATTATTAATAAGATTGATGATTTGATTTTCCTCAATATCATTCTTTAGATTCATAACCGTGTCAATAGTTAAAATAGTTTGTACTAATTCCTCATTATCATTTGTATCTTAAAATCATTGTGAAAATTCTGATTCACTTAAGGATACAAGAAGATATAAATTAAATTTCTTAATTGAACGTTTGTGTGCAATTTTCATGTCCCTTGATCTACAATTGATAAAACTGCTATAGCTAACCAAGACCTCCCTAATATTAATGGGTTCTCACCCAAGTTATATTTCGGCTATAAAACAGTGAAATCTAAAAGGTACTCCCATGAATCCAAGGAGACTCTTATATCATGCAATACACCTTCTGGTTTTATTGTTGATTTATCAACTAATTGCAAAATTGTAGGTGAATTAGGGAGATTAGACAACCATAATTCATCCATGGTACCTTTTGTTATTTGATGCAGGAGCATCGCCAACTCATCAAGTGAGCCAACACATCAAGCAGAGATCAGCTGGATAAACAAACCCAAATTTTGAAGCACTTTGGGATTTTAGCACAAGTCTTTTATTGAACCATTTATGAAGGCGCATTTGTATATTGTATTGGACGTTGAGCCTTTAATCTCTTGTCCTTTGGTAGATAGGAGGCATTTAATCTAGTTAATGCTGGTAGATAGGATGTTTAAGTATATATTTGATAGTTTAGAGATTCGAGAGGGAAAACGGATATAGACACCCTCATTGTACCATTGCAACATAATAAAAAAGCATTCACGAGAAGAGAAGAGAAAGCAAAGAATGTTGTATGAAGAACACCCATGTATAGGCATTTTGAATTAATAGAAGGAAGATTTGATTCAAGTTCATGGTTTGTGTTGCTTTCTCTGTGTACTGATGTTATGCTCATGAATGTTTGTTTTCTTGTTATGCATTTTCTTTGTACACGCCGTGCATATGATTTCATGTTTCAACTGAAGTCTGAAAGGGAGAGAGAATGAGGTTCAATTGTTTCTCTATCTGAGCCAGGAGATTCTTTCAAAGGGTGCAGTTGAAGTCATCTGCAAGGAGTGCGTTGATGAGGGCTCAGTAGTTTAACTTTTTTTCTCATTCACCCAGAAGTGGAAGTGGGTTGTTGAATCCATGCAAAGAGTGCACAGGCTGAAGAAGAAGTCTCAGTTGTGAATCTGAGCAAAGGGAATCAAAGACTGCTGCTGTAGGAGTTGCACAGAGTCGAAGGGATTCAACCCTTGAGAGTTGTTGAACGATCACCACGAAGAGCACATGAAGGTCCCTCTGAAAGAGTCAGAGTGGGGAAGCTCAGGAGGTATAGAACCTTCGTGATATCGTTGAAGAAGAGCACAAAGAGTTTGTGCCATGAAAGGGCTCAGGCCAGAGTTGCCAGTGCGTGCACAAAGATCTCTTTTTCCTAAGAAACTGTTGAAGTTGTGGAAAAGCTCAGGAGAAATAGACCTTTGAACTCCCTGAAGACTAAGTGCAGGGAAGCTGCTGTTGAAAGTCGGAGGAAAGCGTCGCAGGTTGGCGAGTGAGAAAACGAGTCTCGTGGAGAGACATTTCTTTATTTCTCAGAATCCTCAAGGGGAGAACGGACGGACGAAATCTTTGGAAAAGATTTCACGAAGTTCTGAGAACCATTGGATCTCCCAGAGGTGCAAGGTAGTTACAGCGCAAGCGTGGAGAGGATTCAAAGCTCAGGAGGGGCAGCACCGTTGATCCAAGTCGGTCAGGGCTGTTGGATTGTTCACGAGATCGCCTATTGGGACCTCGTGAGGAAAGTGTCTTAAGGTTGGTAAAGAGAGTTGCGAGATTGCGAGAAGCGAGATCTCAACTACTCCGAGGATAGCATGGGTCCACAGGATTTGGCAAGTGGATAGGTGGCACCTCGCATCTCGGGAGCTCGGAAGTGGAAGGGTTGAGAAATTGGTCTCAAAAGTTGCGAGGCACGAGGACAGTGAAGTGGCAAGGAGGTTAGGAGCCGTCCATCTGGGAAGGACAGGTGGAGGAGATCTAAGGATCTCGCGAACTCGAGAGCTCGCAAGGTGAAAGCACAAGTAGAGATTATTCAAATTCACGAGGGAGCGAGGTCATGAGTTTCGGCACCTCAGACCTCGGAATTTGACAAGGAGTTATTCAACCCCGCGAGTAGTGAAGTCGCGAGGGAACGAGGTAGCGATAGCGCGGAAGTCCCGAGGGAAGTGTCAGGTGCGGACGGGTCAAGTCGCATGTGCACATCGGAGTTTCGGTACCTCGGGCATCAGAGGTTGGAAAACTAAAATTTTGGTATCACGAGTAGCGAGGCGCGAGTAGCGAAATCCCTCCGGGAAAAGTCAGCGAGTTGACTGACCATCGGGTCTCGGGGATCCGAGGGTGTAGCGCTCGATTGTTGAACTCGCGACGAAGAGAATATGTGGGTAAGAAGATTCCCGATAGGGAAATAGGAGAACCTTTGAGTTCTTCGGGCCGAGAAGAGGGGAAGGTCCTGCGTGAGCGGACGTGCCCGCGAGGGTGGGGCGCGTTTGCGTCATTATTACATTTATTGTTTCTCTTAGATCTATTAATATGTTTTCAATTGTAATATTATTGATGTGAAATTTTACAATAGGGATACTAGAATCAACATGTTTTTGCATATAGAATTTACCCAATATACAATCTACCAATTTACCAATAACTTGCATTGTTTGTGGACCTTTATTTTTCCTTCACGTTTTATTTATACACAATTCCCTTATTGTGTTAGCATGAATTTGAATGTATTGTATTGCTTGCAATAATGAAATTCTAATACAAACATTCTTTAATTCCTCTAATAAATCATATCCTCTTTGAGTGATTTGATTTTCTAATGCCAACCTTTCTGGGAAAGGTGGCGTACTAGATTCCTATGTTTGGCATATCTTGATGAAGTAATTTTCCTGATCTAAGATGAATATCATTTATACCATATCTTTATGAAGTAATTTTCCTGATCTAAGATGAATATCATTTATACCAAGAAAAGTAATCATATAAGTGGGAAAATTCTATAGCTCATCATTGTAAGCAAGTTGAGATACTTTATTATTGGGGTTAGAAATGGGTTTCACAGGTAGTTGGGTAGGTCTTGGAGGTTTATTTCATGGTAATTGAAGTTTCTAAGGTTATGCAATTTGTGGCCATGGTGGCTAATTGGAGTATGGTTGTTGGAATTGTGGGGGAAATTGGCTTTGTGTAGGATATTGGTTATATTGTTGTTGCATAGGATAAGGAGGAGCAAGCGTGGTTCGATAGGAAGATCCTCTCTAGCCTTGTTTCTATGGTTGATTTTGGACTTGTTGTAGTGTTCATTATTGCCAAGGAATAGGAATGGTCCAATTTTGTTGGGGGTATTGTTGAGAAAAATAAATATTAAATTGTTGAGAGGGATCTTGAGATATACCTGAAGTCCTTGGATGCCAAGGTATTTTTGGTCCAGCAAACCACAACTTATCTATAACTTTTTAAGTCCCTTGGTAAGTTTCTTTGAGTTTCGGTAGAGATGGGAAGTGACGAAAATTTGGCTACAAATTAATTGACATAGTTCCTAAGAAGTGATGAAAATATCAAGGAACAAAAGAAGGTAGTTATGTTCTTGTGTTATGATATTGTTGATAGTCAGTCGTACTATTCTAGGATACTCCTCTTTGAGTTTATATGTTGACTTATTGTGTTGTGAACAATTTATTAAGATGGGTGAAACATTGTAGGAACTCTCTCACAAGAAGCTTGTTGATTAGATTTGTCAAGAAGTTGTCACCTTACAGTTTGTTGTTTTTCTATTGTAGATAGAGAATGAAGGATTGAAAACTCAATTGAGGATTGAATCCTTTTTGTTCCAAACTACTATCAATTAGGAATCTAGGAAGGTTGTTTTCCTAGAGAGTATCGTGGAAATTGTTATCCAAAACGTTTTAGATGATTTTAGGGACAAGGATGATCTTGTGAATGATCTAGAGAAGGAAGTTAAATCTCTTTCATTAAGAAAATGGTGTCTTGAAGGAGGAAACATACCAACTAGAAGAGAAAAATTCCACCCTAACTTATGAAGTTTCCCATTTACAGACCTTTGTTGATGAGCTTAGTGAAAAACATTCTCTTGTTCAAGAAGATAACAACATATTGTTTGATGAATATGAGGTTTTGAAACAAGATCACGATGCCCTGTTGTAGTTGACTAAGAAGGATGAGACTATTTAGGGCTTGCAGGAATTTCAATAAAACCTTGAGTTGATAGTCTATTAACTACATAACACTGAGAAGAAGATTGTTGACATTGAGCTTCTAGGCATACCTATTACTTCTTCAACCCCTGATAACTTTTATTATAGTCTAATTTTTTGCGAGAAGGATGATAATTGTGTTTTTTCTCCCATCTTTGAAAAACATACTACATGTATTGAGTCTGGACTGCTAAGAAAATTAATGGGATATATTGAAGGAGGACTTGGGAAGAATGGACATGGTATTGTTGTTTCCATTACTCCTGAGATGAAGTCACCTAGAAAAGGTCTTGGATATATTGTTGATATTGCTGCCCCATTTCCTAAATCAAGTTACTTGAATCCAAGAAGGTGTTATTTGTTGTAAGTGTAGTTAAGACTAGTTTTTCTAGAAAAGTAATGTATTGTTGATTTTCCTGACAAGATCGATGAGTTGGTTGTTCCTACCATGCTATATTTTCAGAATGTCGTTGCTAATGAAATTGTTGTTTATATTCTAGGTTGTTCTACTCTTATCAGTGAACTAGACCCTAAGCCTACATCCTGTGATCTTTTGTAATATAAATTTGTGTCTCATCATAGAAATCAAAGAAATTTTCCCATGAATTGGTATTCTTAGATAAATGAAAATTATTCTTTCGTATCTTTTCAAAGAATATTTGAAAGGGATAATCATGAACCAATACCACCTACTAGAACATATTGTGGTTGGATTGATGAATGATCATGGAATAATCTCAATAGATTCTTGACGAATTAATAGAAATGTGTGTTGTCGATTGTACTGTCATACAATTTTCCTCTTTCTTTACATGGATTCATTTAGCATGTTCGACTAATTTTCTACTAGATATGATAGTTGATTGGAGTTTTGTGTTCCTCGACTAAGTTTTGACTGAGTTTTCAACTAATGTTTCGATTATTGTTGCTACTTCCAGATCCATCAATTGTGTTTAAGGGGGACAATACCACTTCTTATAGTACTTATTTGATGCAAATAATCATGGATTGATAGAGACTGATTAACTTGATCATTTCTTTTTTAGTTGATTGTGTTGTCTTGTTTTCTAGTCTATTGGTTGACTTGTTTTCTAGTCTACTGGTTGACTGGGACTATTGTTTGGACAATATTTTGGGAAACTTGTCTCATTAATTGGATGGATTTTTTATGGTGTTTGATCAATGTTGATGGTGACAATGTTTAGACTTCTTAAGGAGGGCTTTTGTACCATTCTTGATCATCTTGTAATCCACACAAATTAAGAGGGGGAGTGTTATGCAATTTGTTTTTCCTCCAAGCGAGTTTATGGGGGATGTTGGAACTTTTGGATTCCTTGTAACCTCACCTTGTTGGATTAAGCAAGTTGACCATTTGAGGGAACTCACCCTCCACATTTGGATATTAGATCCACTCAATATGGACAGTTAAGATGATTTCATCTCATGGTTATTTGGTTTGGTCGATGTCCAAACCAATTTAAACCAATTTATAGATGATACTTATGGATTAGTCTATCATTGTGGGATCTATGAAACCATTGTTTTCCTATGGAGTGTGTTCTTTGTGCTTTAATGCAACTATGTCTTTAGACACCACATCTACTATCCAGGAAAATTTTCTCTCTTCTTCCGTCACTTACCTATTCCAACAAAATGATCCCAACCATTGATTGGGAAGTATAATATTAAATTAAAACTTGGCCAATACCATAAATAAATTGAATATCTACCTATTTCAATGTGTGTTTTGTATTGCGAGTTGAATTAATTTGACATAGAGAGTAGGTGGAAATATAATTGGTGAAGGGGTTAGTCATGAATTTGGAATCGACAAATATGAGGCAATGAACTCACGAGCTGAGGTCATGAAGAAAAAAAGAACCAAATTTATGAAGAGGTCAGGCCACGGAAGATGGACGATTTAGCATATATTTAGCAGTAGTTATTACAAATAAAATTTCCATAGAAATGAATCTGGATGCGTTATTTCATCAATGGCCAGTCTAAGAGACGAAACCTGATTGCTGCACGAAAATCCTCTAGGCTACTGCACGAATAATCCAATTAGGTTATTTGATTGAAACATAGATTCTTCAATCTTTTTCTTCTTTTTGGTTAATAGATTAGGGCATGTATATCAAGAAAGTCCATACTTCATAGACACTGTCAGTCATGATCAATGTACAAAATTTTAAAATAAATGTTCTGATATATAATATGTAAGGAAAAACAAACTTTATGATCGCACTGTAAGAATTCATCTATATTCTGTTATTGAAGTATTTCTTATTTGAAAAATTGAAAAATCTAAAACTGTCAAGCTTTAAACATCCCATGATTAGTAATATATCAGTGGTATACTCTAAAAATTTTACATGCTTATTATATTGCATATCTTAGCAACAAGCGTAAATGTATTCAAACATAAATGAAAATTTTTCTCATAAAATTTGGTTTAAATTTATTAATATAGAAATTTCTCTCAATATTTGTTATGAGTGCTTTGAGTTTGTATTATAGTTTTTTTTATAATATAATTTTGTTGAATTTGTTATGAGTGCTTTGAGTTTGTATTATATTTTTTTTTATAATATAATTTTGTTAAATAGCTTTTCAGTATGAAATTATTTAATTTTGATTTATAACAAAATAATAATTAGATTAGTTGATTTTTTTCTCACATGCATATTAAAATCTAAATTTATTTTATTGTGTGTAGATTTTTCTTTGAATACATAAGATTTATCTTGGAATCTTGTGTACAAATTTCACTAAATAATTCTATTTAAGAATATTGCATCAAGTAACAATACTATACACTAGTATGAATTAGTGTTCGAAGAATGTTCGCTTTAATATATCCCTTGTAAATATAAGAAGTCATTGCACTGATGCATACGTTTCTCTAAGAGATAAGAAATATTATTTATGATAATAGTGATTCCATTGAATATGAAAAATAAAAATCAAAGTGTGATACATCTAAATGTTTGAAGCATTTAAATATATTATCCTTTAAAGTATAAAGTATATGGATTTTAATAACTTGGCATTGTTTTGTTGCAAATAAGTATTTATAACTTCAAAGAGTCACATCAACATCACAGACCTTGCTCCATTGCTAGGAAATATTTATAGTTATGACAGAGATATTTTCATTTTCTTGGTTTTCCTGAAATTCTTATCTTCAAAAACGATATTTCATTTTTTTTTTTTAATTATTTTAATTTTATCATTAGAAAATTTTTCAAAGAATAAATTACAAAGAGATGGTGTTTATTACTGGCTAAAAATAAACTATGCTTTGGTAAATAAAGTTGCCTCTATATATTTTAGCCCCATGTTAGATTTGAATCCTTCATATCAAATGTTTCATTATAAATAATGATTGTTAGGTTCTTATCATCGAGGACTTTAAATACCAAAGAATAACTTGATAAAGATAAGGTGATGGAATCAAAGATAATAGGCTATGTACAACATTTATAGTAACATTAGTCTTGTTATAGTATACTTGCAAGAGTTATAGAAAAAGCATCAGAATTATCCATGGAATTTAGACACAACAATCCAAATAGATTTTAACCATGCAAAGATTAGTGATCAATCTCTTTATTTTTTTCTAAGACAAATATTCTTTTATTATTAAATTATTATTATTATTTTTATTTTAATGAATCATATCTATAGATGAGATTTAGTTTTATACCTATAATAGGTAACTAGTATGTACAATGAAAAATGCATACATGAACTTTAATATACCAAGAAATGTTTTAAAAACCACCCATTTATTGGAGCGTTGATACATTTTTCTTGAAGATTCTTTGGTAAAAACTAATTATGTCCAACAACAACATCTATTACAAATGGATCAAGCCATAAATTATCAAACTTACCATGGCTCTTCCCTCTTTTTTATCCCATTTTAGGACTAGATCATTAGCTAAAAAAGTTAATTTTTTAGCTAATCTATGAAATAAACACTTCATCCTCGCTTGATAGGCCAATTGTTTTCATTGACTTGTTCATGGGTCTTTTGTTCTAGAATATATTGAAGGATTTTCATCATAGTAGTTCTAAGATGAACATGAATAACAAAATCAACTCTATAAACTAGTTGGAATGGGGATGTTCTTGTATATGTTTAGTGTTGATTATGTCCTCCCATATTTCATATTTGAGGAAGGAATCTTAACTTTGTTTCTTTATTTCTACCATCTTTTTAATGATCTTTATTATATTTTTATTAGTCAATTCTACAAGATCGTTACGCTAAGGACAATATGTTATCGAATATCCATGGATTATATGATGATCCAAATAGAAATTAACCATCACAACCAAGGAAAATGATTTTTCATTGTTTGTAATAATTTTATTTGGACAACCAAATCTTGAAAAAACATTTTCTTCTAGGAATTACATTAACACTTTATCTGTGGCTTGTTTTACTAGAATGGATTTAGCCCATTTTGTAAAATAATCAGTTGTAATCAATATCTAGTGATGTTGATTGCTTGATGGTGGATGAATTCCTTTGGTGAAGTACAATCCCCGTTGTTAAGATGGATCCTTTGCTTTAATAGGTTTAAGTGGTAAAGGTGCCAATTTTTTATTTTAAATAAATAATTGACATTTTAAATAAGTTTTAACTTTCTTTTAAGAAAATAAAGTAAGCCAATGAAACCCATTTCTTAAAATATTATTCATGGTTACACTACAAGCATAATATCCACTACATACACCCTAATGATGATGCAAGATAAACGAATCTTTCTCATATTATAAAACACATATTAGATAAATTCCAATGAGATCTTTCTAAAAAAAAAGAATACCCCCAATAATACAATACTTCACCACCTTTAATTTCAAAGATCGAGATTTTGATTTATTCAACTGGGATGGGAATTATGGATTTTGAAGGTAGTATATAATATCACTATACTAACATTGAAAAACATGGATCAACTTCCAAAAGTGGTGGTTCGGGTAGCAATAATCATCTCGAAACTCATCTTTAGGGATTCTATTTGAAAACTAGTTTATTTCCATATATTTGGAATTAGATTTAATTAATAATTTAGAAAGGCCTTAACCTTTAATTAATTTGGTAAGATTTATATAAGATTGTATTTTTGAATTTTGGCAATTCATTGTTTTCTTATTCCTTCATTATTTTGTTGTACAAGAATATATTTTACTATTGAAACAAGGACATTGAAACAATTCATTATTTTCTTATTCCTTCATTATTTTGTTGTGCAAGAATATATTTTTCTATTGAAACAAAGACATTGAAACAATGACATAAGTGATAATTTTAAAGTAAAGAATATAATCATGAAATTTTTACTTTTCCATAGTATTATATTTCATCTCTACATATCTCAATGCTCGATTTAAAAACAATATGGGTTTTTCCTGACCATCCACATTTCTTTGTAATAAAATAGTAGCAGTAGTGTGTTTAGAAGAGAGAGGAAATACCAAAAAAATCTTTATTATAATTTGGAAGATTTATTTGAATAGGTCTATTTAACTTCATCTCTTCCCTTAACATGTAATATATTTTACAATTTCAATAAAATTAGGTAATCTAATCTTTATTATAATTTGGAAGATTTATTTGAATAGGTCTATTTAACTTCATCTCTTCCCTTAACATGTAATATATTTTACAATTTCAATAAAATTAGGAATAGATTACCTAAAGAAGTTATTTTTCTTAAGAAAAGATTGGATCTCTTATTTGTGTTTAAGATAATTAATAGCTTGAATAGATTCAACACATTTTGGATCAATAGTTATGCCTTATTTGGAGAAAATATGTCCAAGGAGATTTCCCTTAGTCATGGTGAAATGCTATTTCTTAGAGTTCAATGATAAACAATACTTTTTACATTTGAGAAAAATCGACTTCACATGTTTGATATGTTCATCAGGTGAATAAATAGTCAGTTCATATAGATAAATTACAATAATTTTATCCTTCTCTTTAAAAAAATAAATATCCATAGCTCTTTGAAAAGTAGATCCTACATTCATTAATCCAAATGGCATATTGTCATACATAAATGTTCCCGGGGTGTGGTGAATGCAGTTTTATAATTCCCATATTTCTGGACTTCAATTTGATTGTATCCGAAAAAAAATCCATCATAAAAATCCTTTGAGCCCTTATCACCTTCTGTAAAATACGATCCATCTTGAGCAAGGGATCATTATCCTTCAAAGAATCTTGATTAAGATTCTTGAAATACACACAAAGGCATATATCACCATATTTCTTATGAATGAGTACCAAATTGGCCACCCATTCAAAGTATCGTAGCGAAATTATGATCTTGGCATATAATTAATTTTTATTTTCTTTTTCAATCATAGGCACCAACAGAGAATTAACTTGTCTAATATTTTGATGAAAAGAATTACCTCCTTCCTTCACAGGAATTTCATGTTGAATAATAAATGTATCATATTTCTTAAATATTCATGCTTTCAAGTAAAAACATGTATAAATTCCTTCAACAATTCAACATACCTATGTTTATTTTTTCATGAAATAGTCTATGACAATATAACTATTCTAGTTGATCCATTATGCTAAAATTTATTTCTTCTCCATTTTCAACATAAGATTTCAAACTAGGCTTCAATGATGCGTCTTTCTAGTCAAAAAGCTTTTCTAGGGAGGATAATACCCCTCTGAATATAATTATTCTTGAGTTGCACAGTATGATGATTTCCAATTTTTCTTTTTGCAACCTGTGACAGATCATATATATCTCTAGGTGTTTCAACTTCATCTTCTCTACCAACTTCATTGTCTTCATCTTCATCAATATTGGTAGTAGAGAATTCATTAACCATTCTAAAAACTATTTAATCTGGTAATTGTCTTCAAACACTTGCGAGTTTTTTATATTATCAGGTATAGAAGGTCGATGGAGAAATTCAATTTCATACCTCAAGTGAAATAGGTTAGGTGGTTTGAAAAGAGAAAATGTCCTAGCAACATAATCATCCTAGTGATTCTTTTCTCTAAGAATAGATATGAAAGCGATTCTTTTATTCCATATTCCAGTAAGCTCACAATCATGAATGTTTGGTTTGATATTTTCTTTTTACTTGATTGATCACGAGCTTAGAATCAACAAAAAAATGACAAATTGATTTTTTTTAATTTTCGAGCTGCCTATAGTCGCAAGACTAAGGATTCGTAGTCAACCACATTATTTCTCATATAAAAAATTAATTTATATGAAAATGATATGTTTTCTCAAGTGGGATATATGAATAAAATCCCAGCTTTAGATCCTTATTTCAATGAAGCACCATCCAAAACATCTTCCAAATAGCATTTTCATCAGAATGTGGATGCATTAACTCTTCTTGTCGTTCATCAAACGATTTATTTAATCTAAAATCAATAATACATAATTCCCGACATCATCATAGACATTGTATACTCAAAATTTTGGGTTTTTTTTCATCACTTACAATATACACAAATCACACTTCACAATACAGTTATCGGGTTTGGCCACCAAAGAATGGAATAGTAGCATAATATAAATCAAGTTGTGAATTTCCTCCCAATTTTGCACCAAACTCTGTGGAGAGGAGCATTCCATAACATACAGGTACATATGCTACTATAATAATCGTCACCAAAATCCTATTTGGTATTTGGGTTAAGTTTACAACCATATCCTTTATAACACCAAAATCGTCTCAGAGCTTTTCTGGAATCAAAGGAATACATGTCTTTATATTCTTTGGTTATATCCAATCCCAACTTATAGATTACATCCTTTGGTATAAAATTAGGTGACACCCAAAGTGAATCTAACATATAGTTTTGAAGTAGATGTTCATGAATTTTAAGGATTACATAAAGGGGGATTCACATTATTTTCCTTTTCCAAATACGGGACCACCAAAAGTTGTGGCAAAACATCTTGAATGTTAATTGAGTCGGAAGCAATTATGGAGTAGTATTTTTTTGAGAATGCAAATTTCCTAATAATTTTTTAATATTTCCATAAAATGCTAGAATTTTAGTAATTCATTCAATGGAACTAGAAAGTGAATTTTACTAAGCTCATTAGTTAAACTAAAATAACTCATACCATGAGGAGTTTCAACATCCTTGTCATTTTCAACTCTCTTTGATACCATTTTATTCTTTAGTACCTCAACATATTTTTGAGTTGTATGTGGGACATTAGGGAGTTTTGTAGCTATCTTATTCATTGAATTTGTTCTGGGCTGCAAAAAAAAAAAGGATAATGTACAATTTTTTTTTTATAATAAATGTTTCATTTGAAATGATAAATAAGTGTTGGAATATTGATTGGGGAGGTTGAATGAGTATGAGCACTTTAGACCACTTTTAACCACAAGATATATTCTTTTACTTTAATAACAATGTTTAGTACTTTATAATCAATGTATCATCTATGTTTGCATTCAATATATCATAAGAAACATCACATCGAAAACATCACATAAAATACATAGTACACCAATATTTACGTGGAAACCACAATGGGAGAAAACCACAAATTGATTTCCTATATATATCAAGAATTCATTCATAGGAAGCACCAACTTCCAAATTCTCTAGCTGCAACTAGAAGGAGGCTCCAACCCCCTATTCTCAGGCTCCAACCTGAACGAAGCTATAACTCTCTGGCTACAACACCTTGATTTTTAGGCTCCAAACTGAAGGAAGATTCAACTCCCTAATTCTCTAGCTCCAACTGGAAGGAGGCTACAACTCCCTTTCCTTGTCCCGTCCAACTTCCCTGGAATATAAGTAGACCAAACTATCACTATCACAATCACTGCCACTGATATATCAATCAACCTGTAATCAACTTGTCACTATATCCAACCTGTCACATCAACCTATCCAACTTGTCACTGTCACTGATACTCAACGAGATCCTCTCACATGGTTTATACACCAAGGACACCTTTCAACTAGATATCCAACATCACCAACACATGTCTCTACCAAACATGTACTAATATCACCAACATACCATCACAAGACATGCATTAACCATGCACCAACACATGTAGCATACCAAGCATCAAGTGTATACCACAACTTGTATCATCAACCTGTACCATATCATGTATCAATCATGTCCCAATCCTATACCATGTACCAGACCAAGTGCCAAACATGTGCCAACCATGCACTAACCATGCATATCAACCATGTACATCAACACGTGTACCATATCATATACTATATACCATATACCATGAAATGTGTCTCAACCATATACCATATCACTCTCAATCATGCCATGTACCATAAGATAAGCCTCAAGTATATGCCAATATCTCAAAGATGTTCCTCTAGCAATGAACCATAACAACCATATGTTGATATTATGGTAGTTTTTGGAGGTATTAACCTCCACGTGTAATCGTGACAAGAATATAATATTTCGGGAAGAAAAAAGAAACCCTAAAGCATTGGATATAACCGTAGAAGATAAGTCGATTAAAAAAATAATTTAATATTGAGTCTTTATCCTCTAAAAAGAGAAGTCGGCCCAGACAGATAGGAAAGAGCAGTATAAATATAGGATGCCAGAGCTCATTTGTACACACACAGCTCACAACTGCAGAAATCTAGTGTGCACTGTAGAAATTTAGTAAGTGTGCAAGTTTGGAGAGTAGTTGCAGCTGCAGCTACTGCAACTTTTATTTTCAGTTTTGGCTTGGAGTTTCTCCTTGGTTGTGGTTTGGAATTTTTCCTTTTGCGCTAGCTATGGATAGAGGTACACTACATTGATTGGATATTATCCCCAGGGTTTTCTTCTAGAATTATTCTCTGTCAAGTTTAAGGTGCTCGAGGGTGGCTTCAACCTATGGTTGGGTGACAATATTTCTATATTGTTTATGGTTAAACAAGCACACCTACTTTTATAACAGGTTATGGGCCCACACTATCTTCGGACTGTCTAATCCCTGGAAGATAGATTGGGTGGATTTTCTCAGTTATAGTTGCAGTTGTATTCAAAGTTTTAGTTGCAGCAACGAAACCCTAACCCTCTTGTTAAGGCACCTTAAGTAATGATATTGACCTAATTTCTAGATAGCCTAGTGTGCCCTAACCTAGCACACCTCCTGGTACTCCCAGCAAATTAAGACACCAAGTTTGAGTTTTTGGTCAAAGTCAAAGGTTGACCAAGTCAAAGAAGTCATGACTTACTCTATGAAGTTAGAAAACAAGTTAGAAGGGGCTTATAACTTCAGAGCATGGAAGACAAGGATTGGCCTCATCCTTTCCCAGAATAAAGTGTTGGATATCATGAAAGGAAAGATCATGGAACCACAATTTGAAGAAGGAAAATAGAAGGAACCTCAGAACATTACAGTTATCGAGAAGTTCAAGGACAATGACATCAATTCCATGAGTATTATAGTGGACTCTGTAAAAGACCACTTGATTCCCTACATCTCTCATCTTGACTCATCTAAGAAGATGTACGATGCCCTAACTAATCTCTTCACAGTCAGAAACATTGGACAAGTAATGAGTCTGAAGAATGAGATTCATGACATGAAAATGAATGATGATGAAAGAATAACATCATACTTTGTGAGAATGTCTTAGTTAATATATCAACTACAAGCTATTGAAGAAATCATTTCAAGGAACTAGTAAATATAGTACTCAACGGCCTTCCCAAAACATGGGATGCATTTTCCATAAGCATGAACACACGAAAGGAGTATCTCACATTTGAAGAACTTTAGACTTGCTGTGCACAAGAAGAATCAAGGATTAGAAAAAAAGAGAAATCCAAAAATAAATACAATGATCAATCCTTCACAAAAAAATTCAAGAATTTCAGGAATAAGAGGAATTTTGGATTAAGGAAGGAAACATACGAAGAATCAGTTTTTGAAGAAAGAGAACCCTCAAAGAAGGCCAAGTAGGATAAAAAACACTTCCTCTTCTAATTCAAGGTAACAATATTCTTCAAAGTTCTTGTACATACCATGTTTACATAGTTTCTATACATATCTTGCATATCTATTTCTTAGAAGATAAGATGTTCAGGTGAAACAATACCTATGGATGAATAACAAGATAAGGATTGCTATCAATATGACTACACGTCAAACAATACACATGAAAATACGAAGTACGTTGACAACCCTTTGTAACAATTCCTGTGGAATCTATTATATAAGTAACAACTTCCAGATAAACTAAAATTAGAATCAAACTTGAAAGAGACCCAGAATAAGTCAAAATAGAAAGAAGTCAACAATCAAGAGGAAATTAGAAAAAGACTTGTGACACTTTGCAGAAGGCAATAAAGATGCATACAAAAGCAAAAATTCTCTTAGATGGAGGGATCTGATTACATAATTCCAAAAGAAGAGCATGCATTCATGCATGAAGAAAGGATTAGGAGGGATCTAATCCTAAATGATATGATCCATTGAGGATTGTGAGGTTTTTGTCCATGTTCCAATTGAAAGTAGAAGCCATGATAAACAACACATGTTCAGTTTGACTCTAGAAGAAGTCTTCTTCGAAAAGAAGCCTTAAAGTATCATTGGTTGTCCATCTACATCCATGATTCTATGATGAAAGGAAGAATTTGGAATCTTTAGGGCATATAGAAGAACCCATGGACCCAAGAACTAAAGAGATATATGAGGAAGAACATGAAGATTCCAAGAAAGAAAGAAAAGCATGAACAACCAGTTATTATATCGAGAATCACAAGACTACCAATTTGGTTTGAACCCACTAAGAAGAAATCAATAAGAAGAAATGGAAGTCATGATAAAGAACATTGTATGTAAGAAAATGTGAAAAATAATTACGAATGGAAGCATTCCAAGATTCAGAGTTTCTTCCAAAAGGAGGGAAAAGACTATGACAACAACTTGTTCCAGTAAACCAGATATACCTCTTGTAGTATCCATGGATTGGAATTTACATGTAAAAGATTGTTCTTCCCAATAAAGAAAGTGAGAAAGAAGCGTATACCAGAAAGAGACCCATGCATGCAGATATAAAAAGACCTTGTATGGATTCAAACAACTTGATGCATAGTATCTCATATACAACATACGCGTGGTAAAAACTTTCTATGACAAAGATAGTGTATCAGAATAGTTATTGAGAAGTCTAGGATGATGGATTGCTAATCCATGGAAAACTTTCATGATGAAAGAAGAAGTGCTACTTGGATATGTTTCATTTTGATCATTTCCATGATGTCATGAGATAGCAAGAAACATAATTGTTAAATTCGACCATGATATATTGTAATGATCAGACCTATATGAAGCCTTCAGAGAAAACCAGTGTTTCATGACAGACTGAAGTACATTGAGATCAAGCATTATATTCTCCGTGATGAAGTAAATAAAAGAGAAGTGGTTCTCCAATATATCACCACAGATGAGAAGATAGAAGATACTTTGGTAAAGCCTCTGTCCAAAATGAAAAGTTTGCATACTAAAGAAACAAGTTGGGGCTTGTGGAGACGAATTCCTTACTGAAAAAGGAAGAGATTACTCTCAGGTTGGGAGGGAGCACTGATATGTTATTGATTTATGGAAAATCATTTTTCAGTTTGAAAAATGGTCCAAGATGAGCAATTCCTTTCCAGTTCGGAAAGTGGTTTGAGATTTCTGACGGACATGCATTTTCTAGTTTGGAAAATGGTCTAGATCGGACAATCATTTTCATAATAAAAATGGTTCGATAGATTGGTGATGTACCATAGAAATCGATTCCCCTTGTGGCCAGTGTGGGGGAATGGTCTAGGAAAGTCATTCTTTCGAAGTTCACAATTGTGAGAAGTTTAGAAGAATGGTTCATTTTGGAGGTTGGTGCACGACATTCATTTCCTCACGAAATGGTCCAAACAATCATTCCATGGGGAAAACTCATTATCTCCAGGTTTCACTATGATTAGTGCCCGAAGAATGGCCCAATTAGCTAAATGGTGTAGGTTCAATGATGCAGGAGCATCGCCAACACATCAAGCGAGCCAACACAGAAGCGGAAACCAACTGGATAAGCCAACACAAATTTTGAAAATTCTTTGGGACTGTTGCGCAAATCTTAAATGAGTCATTTAAGAGGAAGCACCTTTGTATATTGTAAATGGACCTTGAGCAGATAACTCTCATCCTTAGGTAGATAGTCGACATTTAATATATTTAATGCAGTTATATAGGAATTTAATTCTAGATTTGATAGTTTAGAGTCCAAGAGGGAGAATGGATATAGACACCCTCATTGTATGATTGTAACATTAACATTAACATTAGCATTATTTGAATTGCGATCCGCGATATTCCGACGGGAGAATTGTGTGGGCCACAGCTGGAGCTAGTGGAAGACAGGTGGCACTCGTATCGGGGATCAGGAAAAGGAAAGTCCCGAGTCCATTGACATCAAGATTCGCGATCCCGCGAATCCCGAAATCCTGATAGAACTGACGGGGGGTGGAAAGGTCAAACCGCACGTGTGCATCTGTGTATCAACATATCGGGAGTCAGGGATCAGAGAGGCAAGTTGTTTTCGACATCATAAGTGCCGAAATCCTGACGGGAGAACTCCGATAGTAAGGGAAGAATTCAACATTGACTCGCGTTGGAGTTCGGGGAATCGTAAGACAAAAAACACGCGACCATAGGATTCGCGAAATCACGAAGTTCGATTTCCCGATCATTAAGGGAGATCTTTTAAAGAGTTGTTGTGGGTAAGGACATTTCCCAATAGGGAAATAGAGCAACATCTGAGTTCTTCGGGTCGTGAGTGTAGGAAGATCCTGAGGAAGCGGACGTGCTCCGAGGAGTGCGGCTGCGTCAGTTGTGGTATCAGAACAGGAATATCTGTTTTCTTTCTGTAGCAAGAGAAGGAAATTCTCCATGCCGCCCAGGAGAGAAATACAGTCACCTGATCCAGAAGATAGGGAGGTGAGGAGAAGAGGCAGGCAGGTAGAAAACCCATAAATGGAGAGACAGATGAGAGATCTCTGAGCAAGACTTGAGGACATGGAGACAACGGATAGACGCATAGCTGGTGCGGGGGATATGAGCGATTCCGATAGTGAATTAGAGTCTGAACGCGACGAGGAAGTTGCAACCAAGGATGCAATGAATGAACGTCTAATTAAAGCTATTGCCAGGATGGGTGCAAAAGCGAAAATGGACATTCCAGTCTATGAGGGAAATCTGGATGCAGAAGAGCTTCTAGATTGGATTAGAGCTCTAGATACCTAATTCGACTATGAAGATGTCGAAGAAGATAAGAAAGTCAAGCATGCTGTCACGCGCTTGAAAGGACATGCAACATTATGGTGGGACGAGATACAAGCTGACAGACGTTGCAAAGGCAAGCATAAGATCAAGAGTTAGGATCGAATGATCGCGAAGATGAAAGCGAAGTTCATCCCAAGAGATTACCAAATTACTCTGTTCAGGAGAATGTAAAACCTGAGATAGAAGCTGATGACAGTGAAAGAATACATTGAGGAGTTCTATCGACTAAACATCAGGGCAAGTCATTAGGAGAGCAATGATGAGAAAGTTGCTAGATATCTGAATGGTCTGAGATATGACATTCAGGATGAATTAAGCATGGTTACCATTAGGACGGTGGAGGATGCTTATTATATGGCTCTGAAAGTAGAGGAGAAGCTGAGCCGTAAGCAAGGTCAGAGGGGCCGAGGCAAAAGCCAGCCCAGAGGCAAAGCAGTTTCCCAGGACAAATACCAGAAGCCCAAGGAGGAATGGAAGAAACCTCAGGGTAAGGTTGAAAGAGGTGGAACCTCACAGTGGGGACAACCATATGTTGAACAAAGAGGACAACATACAGAGCAGAGCAGAGGATATGCTGATGGAAATAATTTTCCTCATACTAGAGGTAGAGGAAGAGGAAGAGGTGGAGTTATCACATGTTTCACATGTGGGAAGAATGGGCACAAGTCTTACGAGTGTCTAGAGAAAAAGAAGGACATTGGAGAAGCTCACATCACTGAAGTGTAGAGGCGGGATGTTGAGGCTGAAGATGCAGAAGGCGGAAGATCGCTCATGATGCGAAAAGTTCTTTTGACACCCGAGAAGGAGGGGGAAAGCTCTGTCCAAAGGACCAGACTTTTTAGGATTTCTTGCAAGACCAAGGACAGAGTTTGAAAGGTCATTGTTGACAGTGGTAGCACGGATAATCTCGTATCCACAGAGATGGTAGAAAATCTGGAGCTGGAGACAACTGATCATCCCAGCCCATACATAGTTTCGTGGCTACATAAAGGACACCAGGTAATTGTTACTAAACAATGCTTGGTTGAATTCAAGATAGGTGGATATAATGATAAGATTTTATGTGATGTTATTCCCANGCAATATGACAGAAATGTGATTCATGATGGGAGAATGAACACATATACCCTGGAGAAGAATGGGAGAACCCATATGTTGCTTCCGATAAAGGATAAAGTGGTGAAGTCGGAGGTAATCAACATAGTACTTCTCATGAGTGGGAAGGGACTTCTTACGGAGGTGAAGAAGAAGGAAGATCCACAATTATTTGTGGTCAGGAAACCAAGGATTGTTCTGACTAGCACAAGAGTGGATGATCTACCAGATGAGATTCATGAACTACTAGAAGAGTTCGCTGACATCATAGTGTATGAATTACCTCATTCGTTTCCACCGATGAGGAGTGTGAGTCATCACATAGACCTCATACCAGGGGCCAGTTTTCCGAATAAAGCCGCGTACAGGTTGACGCCGCAAGAAAATGAGGAGGTTAAAAGACAGGTCCAGGAGTTGTTGGACAAAGGATTGGTCAGGGAGAGCTTGAGTCCATGTGTTGTTCCGATAGTACTCAGTCCGAAGAAGGATGGAGGATGGAGAATGTGTACCGACTCAAGGGCGATCAACAAGATAACCATCAGGTAAATGTTTCCATTGTCGAGAATGGATGATCTGATGGATTGCCTGAGTGGGGCATAATATTTTTCAAAGATTGATTTGAAGAGCAGATACCACCAGATTTGCATGAGGGAAGGCGATGAGTGGAAGACAGCCTTCAAGACAAACAAAGGACTGTATGAATGGCTAGTCATGCCGTTTGGTTTGACAAATGCGCCAAGTACCTTTATGAGGTTGATGAATGAAGTCCTGAGGGAGTTCATCGGAAAGTTCGTCATTGTGTATTTGGACGACATACTTATTTATAGTAAGTCAGTGGCAGAACACCTGAATCATTTGGCTATAGTGATGAAGAAGCTACAGTAGGAGAAGTTGTTGATTAATATGAAGAAGTCCTCATTCATGAAGACATAGCTCATTTACTTGGGGTTTGTTATTTTGGCTAATGAGTTGAGGATGGATCCGGATAAGGTAGAAGTGATCAATAATTGGCCATCACCGAGAAATATTTTCAAGGTGAGAAGTTTTCATGGTTTGGCTAGTTTCTACCAAAAATTCATCAGGAATTTCAGTGGGATCAGTGCAGCGATGATGGATACAGTGAAGAAGCGACATAAATCTTTTAACTGGACAACGGAGGCGGAGAAGAGCTTCAATCTATTGAAGCAGAAGATCACGGAACAACCAGTTTTGGTGTTGCCGGATTTCCAGAAGACATTTCAGGTGAAATATGATGCAAGTGGGTATGCCATAGGAGCGGTCTTGAGTCAGGAGGACAGGGCGGTTGCATATTTCAGCGAGAAGCTGGATGAGGTGAAACTAAAGTACTCCACATATGATAAGGAATTCTATGCCATAATACAGGCGCTGAAGAGGTGGAGGCATTACTTGATTCCAAAAGAATTTTTATTGTACAATGATAATCATGCATTACAGTTTGTGACTCAATAGGAGAAGTTGAATCAGAAACATGCCAAATGGGTAGAGTATATGCAGAATTTCACATTTGTGATTAAACATATTTCGGGTACTGCTAACAAAGTGGTTGATGCTTTGAGCAGGAAGTGTTTGTTGTTGCAGGAGTTCCGAGTCAAAACCTTAGGTTTTGAGAATCTCAGGGACATGTACGCAGGAGATGCAGATTTTGCAGAAGCATATGAAGCAGCTGAGAATCCAGTTCTCAGAGATAGGAGTCCATGGATAGACTATATGATCTAGGAAGGATTGCTTTTTAGAGGCAATCAAATGTGTATTCTGAAATGCTCCATGAGGGAGAACTTGTTAAGGGAGAAACACAGTGGTGGATTAGCAGGACATTTTGGCCATGAAAAAACATTCGCGAAGCTGAATGAGTCATATTTTGGGCTGGGGATGCGAGCAGATGTCAAGAGATTTGTGGACAGATGCAAAATTTTCCAGCATTCGAAGGGGAGAAAGCAGAATGCAGGTTTTTATCAGCCATTGCCCATACCAGAGAGGCCATGGGAGGCAATAAGCATGGATTTTGTATTAGGGTTGGAGAGGACGCAAAGAGGTGTTGATTCAATCTTTGTGGTCGTGGACAGGTTTTCTAAGATGGCACACTTCATTCCATGCCAGAAGACCAGCGATGCAACGCACATCGCAAATCTATTTTTCAAAGAGGTCATTCGACTTCATGGGTTGCTGAAAAGCATAGTTTCGGACAGAGATACAAAATTCATAGGGCATTTTTGGAGGACCTTATGGAAAAAGCTGGGGACGAACTTGATGTTTAGTTCTGCGTATCATCCTCAGACGGATGGGCAGACGAAATTGGTGAACAAAAGTTTGGGAGACTTGCTGAGAAGCTTAGTGACAGAACATCATAGCAGCTGGGATAGCATATTGCCACAAGTAGAGTTCGCATACAATGATTCAGTGAATATGAGCACAGGCCGAAGTCCATTTCAGATCGTATATAGGATGCAACCGAGAGGAGTTTCTGAACTGAGGGATTCATAACAGACTGTTACTAGCAGCGCTAGTGCAGAAGAATTCGCTGAAGCGATGAAGGAACTTCACAACAGAGTGAAGGAACGACTGCTGAAATCAAACCAGGAATACAAAAGCAGAGCAGATCAACACAGAAGACAACTTCAGTTTGAAGTTGGTGATCTGGTTTTGGCACATTTGAGAAAAGAAAGGTTCCCGAGGGGAACATACAATAAGATGAAGATGAAGAAAATCGGGTCATGCAAGGTCTTGAGAAAATTCGAGGAAAATGATTATGAGATCGAGTTGTTGAATGGCATCGAAATATCTATGATATTCAATATCGCATATTTATACCCATACACAGCAGGAGAAACAGAAACTGGAACCGAGGAGCTAGTGATCCAGTGGATGAAACAATTTCCATTTGCAGAGAAGCCACAAATGGAATGCATACTGGACAAGAGAGTGGGTAAGAAGACCAGAAGAAAATAATACTATGAGTATCTGGTCAAATGGAAGAACCACCCAGTAGAAGATGCCAGTTGGGAAAATGAAGCGGAAATACAGAAGCATGGACAGACCGTGCAGGAGCTTATGGACAAGAGCCCATGAAAGTTTTCAAGCCGGGGAGTCTGATGCAGGAGCATCACCAGCACATCAAGCGAGCCGGCGCGGAAGCGGAAACCAGCTGGATAAGCCAGCACATATTTTGAAAATTCTTTGGGACTGTTGCGCAAATCTTAAATGAGTCATTTAAGAGGAAGTGCCTTTGTATATTGTAAATGGACCTTGAGCGGATAGCTCTCGTCCTTAGGTAGATAGTCGACATTTAATAGATTTAATGCAGTTAGATAGGAATTTAATTCTAGATTTGAAAGTTTAGAGTCCAAGAGGGAGAACGGATATAGACACCCTCATTGTATGATTGTAACATTAGCATTATTCAGGAGCAGAGGAGAGCATGCAAATGATTGTATGAAGAACACCCATGTACAGGCATTTGAATTAATAGAAAAAAGTTTGATTCAAATTCATGGTTTCTGTTGTTTCTCTGTGTATTGATGTTATGGTCATGGATGTTTATTTCCTGTCATACATTTGCTTGTATATGCTATGTATTTGATTTCATGGTTGAATTGAAGTCAGAGAGGGAGATGGAATGAGTTTCAATTTTTTCTCTAATTGAGCCAGAAGATTCCTGCAAGGAGTGCAGTCAAATTGTCCGCAAGGAGTGCGTTGACAGGAGGGTTCAATTAGAGGTAACTTTTGTTCTCATTTCCCCAAGGGTGCAGTTAGGAACAGTGTCCTGCAAGGAGTGTGCAGGCCAGAGAGAAGTCTCAGAGTTGTGATTCTGAGAAAAGTATCGAAAGACTACTGCGGCAAGTGTGCGCAGAGTCAGGGAAAGTTGAACACTTGAAGTGTTTATAGAGTTGCCGCAAGGAGTGCGAGCAAAGGATTCTCATTCGAGAGGTTGAGAAGCTAGAACAATCTCAGGAGGAGTGGAGCCGTCAAAATCTGTTGAAGGACTGCACAAAAGGGCTCACATCAGGAAATCCTCAAGGAGGAAGAAGCGACAGATAAGATCTTGTGTAGGGAACTCATAGAAATCCCGCCAGCCATCAAATCCGACAGACTAGCGAGGAGGTTCCGGCCGTATCAGAGTCTGAGCTTGAAAGGCTGGTGAGTCGTTAGATCAGCAGTTGAATTCCCGACAGCCATCACATTTGGTAGGAGCTGTAATGGGGTTAAGCCTAGTGAGTAGAGGAGAAGTCCCGAAGGAGTCATCGGGATATTGAAGTCATCGGGAATCCCAGGAGTGAAGAAATCATGACATCAGGAATCGCGATCCATGATATCTCGACAAGTCCTGAACCATCCATTGTTTGGGAACACATGTCATAAGATCTAGAGTAGTCGGGGTTCGGAGTATCGGGGTTTTCGAAGACAGAAAACTCTCGCATGTTGGAATCGCGATCCGTGATATTCCGATGGGAGAATTGTGTGGGCCACAGCCGGAGCTAGTGGAAGACAGGCGTCACTCATATCGGGGATCGGGAAAAGGAAAGTCCCGAGTCCATTGACATTAGGATTCGCGATCCCGCGAATCCCGAAATCCCTATAGAAGTGACAAGGGTGGAAAGGTCAACCCGCACGTGTGCATCGATGTATCGGCATATCGGGAGTCGGGGATCAGAGAGGCAATTTGTTTTCGACATCATAAGTGCTGAAATCCTGATGGGAAAACTCCGATAGTAAGGTAAGAAGTCAACGTTGACTCGCGTCGGAGTTCGGGGAATCATAAGACAAAAAACACGCGACCATAGGATTTGCGAAATCGCGAAGTCCGATTTCCTGATCATTAAGGGAGATATTTTAAAGAGTTGTTGTGGGTAAGGACATTTCCCGATAGGGAAATAGAGGAACATATGAGTTCTTCGGGCCGTGAGTGGAGGAAGATCCTGAGGAAGTGGACGTGCTCCAAGGAGTGCTGCTGCGTCATTCAACAATTAGGGACATGCATTACCTAGGGAAGACTCATTCTCATTTAATCTAAAATCAATAAGAAATAATTCTCAACATCATCATCGACATTGTATACTCAAAAATTTTGGATTTTTTTTTTCATCACTTACAATATACAAAAATCACACTTCACATTAAAGTCATCGGGTTTGACCAGCAAAGAATGAAATAATAGCATAATATAAATCAAGCTGTAAATTTCCTTCCAATTTTGCACCAAAATCTCTCGAGAGGAGCATTCCATAACATACAAGTACATATGCTACTATAATAATCATCACCAAAATCCTATTTGGTATTTTGGTTAAGTTTACAACCAGATTCTTTATAATACCTAAACATTGAACTTTTTTGGAATCAAAGGAATACATATCTTTATATTCTTTGGTTATATCCAATCCCAACTTATACATTACATCCTTTGGCATAAAATTAGGTGACACCCCATAATCTAACATATAGTTTTGAAGGAGATGTTCATGAATTGTAAGGATTACATAAAATGGGGCATTCACATTATTTTCTTTTTCCAAATACGGGACCACCAAAAGTTGTGGAAAAACATCTTGAATGTTAATTGAGTCTGAAGTAATTATGGAGTAGTATTTTTTTGAGAATACAAATTTCCTAATAATTTTTAATATCTCCATAAAATGCTAGAATTTTAGTAATTCACTCAATGGAACTAGAGCGTGAATTTTACTAAGCTCATTAGTTAAACTAAAATAACTCATACCATGAGGAGTTTCAACATCCTTGTCATTTTCAACTCTCTTTGATACCACTTTATTCTTTAGTACCTCAACATATTTTTGAGTTGTATGTGGGACATTAGGGATTTTTGTAGCTATCTTATTCATTGAATTTGTTCTGGGCCGCAAATCATATCTATGTTGAAGTTCTACTTGAATAGTATCAGAAAAATATATGTACCGACAATGATGTATCCAGACAAATATAAGATCAAAAATATTCTTTAAATCCACAATGCTTGTTGTCTTGTTTTGTTCAACATCAAAGTCAAAATACTTTGTTTTTCATTTCCTCATGAAAAACTGATAGGATATTGTTTAAATACAATATATTTCCGTTAATTAAATTCCAATAATAATTAAATTAAAGAATTACAATGCTTCACTAGAGTCACCTTTCATTATCTTCATGATGGTTTATCGGGCTGAGCTAAAACTTCCCAAGTATGTTGAAGCTCTAATTGAATCCTTGTTGTTTTCAATGCTAGACTGTATAGCTGATTTAAGATACTTATTTGACCATCAAGTCCAAAAATAATATGAGGATACATAGGGTTAGTGTTAGCGATAAAAAACGCACCAACATTTTTGATAGAACGATGCCTAATCTTGTAGGAAAAAATTGCTTATCTTCCCGAGCTCCAAATATAGATATGAAAGCACCATTGGAAATATTAGGATTTGTATATGTCGATCGACTATTTAAGCATGCAAAACGGACTCTCCATGACTGAGAAATTTGATTTTGAAAAAATCTGCGCTTTCACCAGCGCAGAAGGAAGAATTTTAACTAGTTAGCTGTTGAAAGTTGCGCCTTTCAACAACTAAGGAGTAGATTTTCGAGTAAATTAGCTGTTGAAAGCCTGTAATGCCAGAATACTCAAAATTTCACCCAGATCGAGATTTTTTGGGTTTGAATGGTTTGAATCTTCTTCAATAAGCTGTTTATGAATTATCAAATCAAATTCTAAAGGCTATTCTTGGAGATGAAAGTCAAAAGGGAATTTTTGATTAGATTTGGTGATTTTCAAGGGCAAAATGATAGGGATTTTTGGCACACATCATCAAATTCAAATTCCACTTTCAAAGGAATAGATCAAAGAGCCTTGGAAGGCTAGGCTACACTTCATCAACTTTCAACCAATGTTTGAAGACCAAAAGATAGAGGTTGACCTCATCTTGAGGATCTCTCCTTATCTTTTGTAAATCAGTTTTGACTTTCTATTTTTAGAATATCAGATCCATTGTTTTAGGATCTGAAACTGATTGTAAAAGGATATAAATCCAAAGACATTTGGAGCACTAGGGGGTTCAATTTTGGATACTTTTTTGGCTATTGTACTAAGACACTTATTTTTCAATAGAGAATCAGTCTTCTTTTGTTGTTAATGACAAATTTCTTCATCTATTCCATGTTCCGTACTTTATTTCAGTTTAGCTCAGCTATTAAGAACTTTCATCTTCTTATTTATCTCATAAACTTGAACTAAATGAATTCTTGTTGGCTTGTATGATCCTACACACTGTTGTACTTGATTATCTAGATCAATTTTCTCCATACCTTTTTATATTACTCTGTCTGTTCATTGATTCCTAAAAGCACTTTTTCATTCGATTGCATTGTGAGTTGTCTTCCCATTAGCTATTCTCAGTTATCCCATTGATCCACACTTTCATTATTCATGATTTCTTAAGTTACCAAGCATCCTT
>ML791034.1:111928-130607 GCA_009831015.1 Picea engelmannii
ATCATGATAACCATAGTGATGCTTTTGTTATTGGATCAAATGCATCTACTGACTTATGTTGTCTTGAAGATGAGATTGTTTCCTTTGAAAACTTGAAAAGTGTTGAGAAAATTAACAAGACAACAAGTGACAGTTTTAGATCTGCAGAAGATCATGAGGGCAGCCTACAATTTCAAGATTTGCAGAGACTAGAAATTTGCAGCAAATATGAAGGAAAAAGTGAGGAGCTCAAAGATTCATATTAGCAGTTCATCCTATATATTCCTTCGTCAGATCTCGAGCAATCTATATTCAGCATTGAGACCAGAAAGGGTGATAGAGAGCAGAAAGAGTTAGATCAACAGGTTATGATGCATGTTTTTCTATCAGATGTTGAGCAACCATCTTTGTATGAATTTCAAGATCCAATTGCTATATGGATGGACTCACGGTATTCACTGATGTCATATATTACAGAGTTTGGCATCATGGTTTGCAACAACAAACATGAGCCGGTTGCAGTCCTCTTGTGGTATTTTTTGTTCTCCTTCCCTGTTCTTTGTTGTATACATAAAGATGGGTCAGGTAATTTGTTGCTTGAACTATTTTTCTGGAAATTTGTATATACCTGAAACATGTATTTGTAGCAGTTAGATGTAGGAGTAAACAGGAAAATAAATCTTGTCCTATGAGCATGTAGATCATTTTCAGTTATTGTTGAATAAGCTGCAGCTGCACCAGTAATATCTGCATGCAATGCCTTTCCCCTGCCTACTTGGCTTCCTGCACATGGAAAATCCATAGTTTTATTATTTGCATCAGAAAAGACAGTTCAAAGTTACTCTATTGGAAGCCCTTGACCAGGTGTCTGAGCCCAAGAGACCATCTGACAAGCCCCTTCGATTGACACTACAGGATGTGTACAAGATTGGTGGTATTGGAACTGTGCCTGTGGGGCGTGTTGAAAATGGTGTTATTAAGCCTGGTATGGTTGTAACCTTCAGTCCCACTGGGTTGACAACTGAAGTTAAGTCTGTAGAAATGTATCATGAAGCTCTGCTAGAAGCATCACCCGGTGACAATGTTGGCTTCAACGTGAAGAATGGAGATGCTGGGTTGATTAAGATGATTCCTTCCAAGACAATGGTTGTGGATACATTCTCTGAGTATCCTCCATTAGGTTGTTTTGTTGTGAGAGATATGCGTCAAACTGTTGTTGTTGAAGTCATCAAGGCTGTTGAGAAAACAGATCCCACTGGTGCCAAGATCACCAAGGCTGCGGCCAAGAAGGGTAAATGATATTTGTTGCTACCAAATACTTCTTGTGTTCAGAGGAAGGTGGAGAGACTTGAAATACATTTCACTACATGGTGAAGAAGCTATTCTCATTCTGTTTCACGAGATTTGGTAGTTAGGGGGTTGGTATCTCGGCGCATGCAAACATGGGTTCTTGACAGGTGGGATATAACTGGCCCAGTTCCTTCATAGCTCTGAGAGGGGACTAAATTTCAAATTGGCACCATAAATCTCGCATCCAGGAATGCAATCTCAGCTCCAGTTTCGCTCGAAGCGCCAAACAGATGGTCGAAACTCCAGGTGTGCATTTCAATTATTGAACGGTTTAAATTTTGCTTCTATGATCAAAGCTCGAGCAATTGTCGCCTCAAAATCTATTAATAGTTCAAAACTTGTCAAGCTTTGAAGATCTTTTATCTCGTCAAAATCCATTCCCGATATTTGACACTCTAGAACAACGGAAGAGGAAGTGCATGATCCTCGTTCGGATGAAGAGGTCTCCAGTTCAATATTCGCAATGACCCTAATCTCTTCAATAATTCGCAGCCATTCCGCTGCTTTAAGCTCAGATGGTTTCTTTCTCTACTCCATACAATGTGAATTGTCGTTTTTTTTCCATATTAAATCACCATTGGAACTGAGTGAGGATAACATAGTAACTCTAGTCTCTGAAGTGCCGAAACCGAGAGCATTTCCCATGGTGTGTTGTGAAGTTGGGGAAGCAGTTGGAAGAAGAGTATTAATGTACATTGAGGAATAGCTATTGTTTTATGCAAAGGTTTGCTTCCTACTCTGGGAAACAGATCTGTAACCATGAGAATGTACTGCCCGCTCGAATGGTTACAAATGTTCACCATCAGGTTCCGGTTTAACTGTGAAATGATTATCTTTTGGTATCCATGGAAAATGTCGAAGGGGTGAACTGCAACTTCATTTTAGTCCACAAGGCTAGATTCATATTGAAGAGAGCTTTCTTGATGATACAAACAAGAGCAAGCTCTTAAATAGGCTTACTAGAAAGATGGTTGCTCGTGTGCTAACTTTCTTTGTTCGACATGATGCTCTTATAAGGCCTCTTTTAGAATCAGGAAAATTGCAGTTGACTAGGGATATGGCAGAGTTAGAATTGGTGGTTGGACAGAACTTGTTTCAGGTGGAGCAGTTGGGTGCACCTTACCAGGCCCTTCGAGCTTTAAAGCCCCTGTTCTTTCAGGAAACAACCAAACTTGGCAGCAATCCTCTCCTACAAGATCTACCTCGTAGTGTGGTCCTTCATCATCTTTATTCTCGAGCTCTAGATGAGTTGGAATCTCCTCTGCAGAGGACAAAATTGACACCTAAGAAATATTCGTTATGGTTGGATTCACAAGGAGAAGAGCAAATTTGGAAAGGTATCAAAGCTACTCTGGATGATTATGCTACAAAGATTAGTGTCAGAGGAGCTAAAGAATTCATCCCTGTATATCCTCTGGCTGGAAATACTCTAGGGTCTAAAGGATATTGATTGTCAAGTAAGCAGAAAAATTGGTTGAATCTGGCATCTGCGTTATCTCATTCGGGAGATTCTTATCAAGATTTGTTTTGGTCTTTTGAAGCAATCTAGAAACATTCAATTACATTGCATTGGTCTTTTTTGGGTCTGGTGCTTTGCTCTCAATGATTTTTCTGTATAATCTATATGACACTGAAAACATAATTTTCACATACGAGCAACAGACATCGGTATACTATGAAGCTCTGCATAATGTCAATAAGAGGATGATTCCCAGAGACAGAGAAAAAGGCCTAAAAAGGTGCAGATCAAGGAGAATGTGGATGCAACCGGATATTATCAAGTTCACCCTCTTACTGTCATTGTTCATGTCTATGATGATGAACTGACTAGTGGGACAAAGACTAGCAAATTGGTCACTCTGAAATTTGAATACTTGCTAAAGCTACATGTTGTTTGTGTTGGGGTTGATGATATGCGAGGAGGCAGTGAGAACAATTTTCTTATAAACTTGTTTCTAGATAACATTGGGATTGAGCTTCCTCATCAGATAGCTAAATTGTCTTCAGGTCTCAACTTTGCATATGATGAGAAAAGAGCACAAAGGCCATTTAAATGGGTTCAACACTTGGCAGGCATTGACTTTTTGCCCGAAGCTCCTCCATTTCTTGTTGATAACATATCTGGAATTGACGAAGCTGCAAAAGGTGCATCATCTTTGGGAGGGATGAATATATATAGACAACTACATATGTGCACTGTTTTTGTTGAATACCATATCTGCATTTGCCTGTGGCTTACTGGCATCTGGGGTTGGCATTGGCTACTGGTTCTATGGATTTACAAATATCTGTTACCATTCATTTTATCCTCCTTTTGTATATGTAACTTTTCTTGCAGGTCTTTTCCAGGAAGAAGATTTACACTTGAAGGATGTCTACTATTCTAAGTTGAAGGAACATAGGACACTGCTGCAATAGAGTGCAAGAATGGGTTGCACGCATTGACCATATAATGAGCAACATGAGAAGTGAAGCCTGAGTAGTTTCACATGTTAGGAAAATAGAATAGGATAAATCAGTCAGTCACCAAGAAAATTAAGTGCAGAACAGAGCAAAGGGATATTCTTTTTGCACAGGTCCGAGATTCATCAAGTTTTGATTTTTAGGTAAGTTTCTGTTTTTGGTGGTTTAGGCGAGCCTGTGTGTGCTCATTAACCACCGAAAAGGATGAATGACTCCATGGCCCAATACTAAAGGCACAAGGTCTGCCAGGTTCTTGGAGACCTCGCAGGGACGTCTCCATCCCAGTTGGAGCCAGATGTTAGTGATAAAAAATGCACCAGCATTTTTGATAGAACGATGCCTAATCTTGTAGGAAAACTTGACTAGCTTCCCGAGCTCCAAATACAGATCTGAAAGAACCATTGGAAAGCCTAGGATTTGTATATGTCAATCGACTATTTAAGCATGCAAAACAGACTCTCCATGACTGAGAAATTTGATTTTGAAAAACTTTGCGCTTTCACCAGCGCAGAAGGCAGAATTTTAACTAGTTAGCTGTTGAAAGCTGCACCTTTCAACAACTAAGGAGCAGATTTTCTGGTAAATTAGCTGTTGAAAGCCTGTAATGCCAGAATACTCAAAATTTCACCCAGATCGAGATTTTTTGGGTTTGAATGGTTTGAATCTTCTTCAATAAGCTGATTATGAATTATCAAATCAAATTCTAAAGGCTATTCTTGGAGATGAAAGTCAAAAGGGAATTTTTGACTAGATTTGGTGATTTTCAAGGGAAAAATGATAGGGATTTTTGGAACACATCATCAAATTCGAATTCCACTTTCAAAGGAACAGATCAAAGAGCCTTGGAAGGCTAGGCTACACTTAATCAACTTTCAACCAATGTTTGAAGACCAAAAGATAGAGGTTGACCTCATCTTGAGGATCTGTCCTTATCTTTTGTAAATTAGTTTTGACTTTCTATTTTTAGAATATCGGATCCATTGTTTTAGGATCTGAAACTGATTGTAAAAGGCTATAAAGACAAAGACATTTGGAGCACTAGGGGGTTCAATTTTGGATACTTTTTTGGCTATTGTACTAAGACACTTATTTTTCAATAGAGAATAAGTCTTCTTTTGTTGTTAATGACAGATTTCTTCATCTATTCCATGTTTCGTACTTTATTTCAGTTTAGCTCAGCTATTAAGAACTGTCATCTTCTTATTTAGCTCATAAACTTGAACTAAATGAATTCTTGCTGGCTTGCATGATCCTACACACTACTGTACTTGATTATCTAGATCAGTTTTCTCCATACCTTTTGATATTACTCTGTCTGTTCATTGATTCCTAAAAGCACTTTTTCATTCGATTGCATTGTGAGTTGTCTTCCCATTAGCTATTCTCAGTTATCCCATTGATCCACACTTTCATTATTCATGATTTCTTAAGTTAACAAGCATCCTTAGCCTACAACCCTAAGGAGTTTCTTGGAGTGATAACAGTTAGTATGAGTCAGTCGATTCAATACAATCAACAAGAAAAAATAATTCCAATTAAAAAAAGAACAAATAGTATTTTCTATTCCTTGGGAATGGAACCTAAATGGATGTTGTTCCTCGTGTTGTTTCATAAGAGAACAATTCTAAGGAACCCTATGAAGGTATTTGATACCTTCCCACTTTAGGGTTTGGTGAAATAATATAAAAGAAAAAGGGGTATTCCTTACTATTCAAAACCATTTTTTAAAAAATGGTAAAGAAATTTTAAATTTCATTCTAAATATATTTATTTTAAATTTTAAAACAATATATAATTAATTATTCAAAGATAAGAAATTTTGTCCAATTCTTATCATAACCGTAAAATAAGTAAAAAAAAAACTTATAGTTTAAACCACATCACGTGTGAGCAATTATAAGTCAAAATAAGTACGGAAGAAACTATAATTCTTCGGAAATTAATTACACATTCACAAATTAAAAAAAATTGATAATATAAAAAAAATATTATAGTAAATGTTTCATTTGAAATGATAAATAAGTGTTGGAATACTGAGGGCGGAGGGGGTGAATTGGTATGAGCACTTTAGACCACTTTTAACCACAATATATATTATTTCAATTTAACAACAATGTTCAGTAGTTTATCATCAATGTATCATCTATGTTTGCATTCAATATATCATAAGCATATACTCATAAGAAACATCACATAAAATACATAGTACACCAATATTTACGTGGAAAAAAAATGGGAGAAAACCACAAAATGATTTCTTATATATATAAATAATTCATTCATAGGAAGAACCAAATTCCAAATTCTCCAGCGAAGGAGGCTCCAATCCCCTATTCCGAGGCACCAACCTGAAGGAAGCTACAAATCCATGAATTCTCTGACTCCAACCAAAAGGAAGCTACAACCCCCTAATTCTCAAGATCCAAATTGAAGGAATATACAACTTGTTAGAAAAACTGACTACACTAAGAGGGGGGGTGGTGAACAATGTAGGGCTTGTTTCCAAAAACTTTCCCTTTACACAACTCCTTAGTTAGAAATCATTGTTAACTCATTACTTATTGTTGTCATTTATAACCAGTTAAATCTGAAGATATATATCAACAACATATCATCAATAAATCATCACCACAAGGAACACAAGATGTATGTACAATTTTCTTTTTATTACAGACTACAATCCTTGGGTTTATCGACAACAACTGAATAGAGTACAACTCTACAAGAGCACCAGCTCTATAATGCAAGACTCATCTTACACCCTCAGCACCAACTGAGATGAGGAAACAATCCTCAACATATATCAAGTATGCGACCTGTCGGAAGTGCAACATGCGTATGTATGTGCCCTACCAATAGTACATATCGTGTATGTACGCGACCAGTCTGTACTACAACCCGCATATCACTTATGAGTTACTTAGGGTTTTCTCTTCAATATGAACTCAGATCCTGTGCAACATTCAATCACATTCTCTTTTGTCTCTCACTCTCCAATATGATCCATAACCAGACACAACACATCCAAGCTCTCCAACAACTTACTCATCCTTCTCAACCATACAATATGAATGCTACTCACTCATGTATAAGAAACCAATATACTATAGCAATCATATCACTACTGAATCATAAGAGTGTTGCTCACTCCATCAACCAACACAAACCAAATCACAATAGCAATACCAAGAATGCCTTAAGCATTCATCACACAACAAGAAAGAGTATCCATCAAGACAATAATGTAACCATACCAGAGTTTCTATGGAATATCTGAGCCTATAGAATGTATATCTGGAACTTGGTTTAGTCTTCAAGAGCCTGGCACCAAATCACACATAAGGCTTCATGAATTCATCTACTATATGCGATCTATCCTCATTCAACCCTCATATGTATGCACCCTAGCTCACTGTAGCCTGCATATATCTTAGAAACTAGGGTTTCTGAACTTCTAAGATTTTTTCCGTCATGATCTCTGACTTACCGAAACTTTGATGCATCCATGAGATCCTCCAGATCTCCTATCTCTCATAATAGATCTTCGATGCATTCTCAAGATATGTTATACACAATAGACCCTTGCCTCTTATTTATACTCTCCAAGTAGCTTCCTTAGAAGCATCTTCTAGGTCACTTAACCCATTTTTCTCATTTTAGGATTAACCTACTTTTAACCACTTTCCATAATTAGGTTCTCCATTAATTTATTATTTAAATAATCTTCCTTGACTTTGTCACTTCACTTTATCATTTAAATAATCATTTTTTGTAATCATTTTGACTTCTTTGTCCTCTTGGGGCTTCAAGCCAGCAGATGGGGGTCCTCCAACTTCGTAAGGTCATAACTCTCAAACCGTGAGTTATGTGGCGTTCCACATACCACCAGAAATAGCATGAAAAACACTATCCATCTAGGATAGTTTCACTTAAAAATTCACTGATCTTCATCTCATGATTCCACAATCAAGCATGGGTTCTCCAACCATACTTATAGTATAACTCAACCACAAAGCGTCTTCTCATAAGGGATTTCACCATAAGGGGACCACTTTGGATTTCATCCATTTGTACTCCTTATCAACCATGATAAGACAATATTGAGTCATATTTACATCAATCCAACAATGCATCACATACCAATGAAACCACATCGATCCATCTTCATCTAGACATCATATATCAATGAAAACACATTGATCCATATTCATGTATGCATCATGTATCAATGAAAACTTATTGATCCATATTCATATATGCATGATATCAATGAAAACTCATTGATCCATCTTCATCTATGCATAATATCAATGGCAAGTCATTGATCCATCTTCATCTATGCATCATATCAATGACAAATCATTAATCCATCTTCATCTATCCACTCTCATAAAAGACAATACATATTACATTAGTATGCTAGGACAAGACATTGTTCCTTTGACATCAATAAATCAATCAATCAATCAATCCCTTGACATCAATCAATCACTTGAAATCAATCCTTTGACATCAATCAATCAAACCTTTGGCATCAATGACAATATGATCCAACACAACTCACTGATTCTCCAACTCCAACTGGAAGGAGGCTATAACCCCCTTTCCTTGCCTCGTCCAACTACCCTAAAATATAATTAGACCAAACTATCACTATCATAATCATTTCCACTGATATATCAATCAACCTGTAATCAACCTGCCACTATATCCAACCTGCCATTGTCACTGATGCTCAACTAGATCCTCTCACATGGATCACACACCAAGGACATCTTTCAACTAGATTTCCAACATCACCAACACATGCCTCTACCAAGCATACATGAATATCACCAACATACCATCACAGTACGTGCATTAACCATGGACCAACACATGTACCATACCAAACATCAACCCTATATCACAACTCGTATCATCAACCTATACCATCAACCAATACCATATCATGTATCAATCCTATCCCAATGCTATACCATGTACCATACAAAGTTCCAAATGTGCCAACCATGCACTAACCATGCATATCAACCATGTACATCAACACCTGTACCATACCATATACCATATACCATGAAATGTGTCTCAACCATATACTATATCACTCTCAAGCATGGCATGTACCATAAGATAGGCCTCAAGTATATGCCAATATCACAAAGATGTGCCTCTAACAATGAACCATAAAAACCATATACCAAGTACCAAGAGTATGTCTCAAACCTTGAAAACTAGGGTTTTCAGTTATGGTTGTTATGGTTCATTGTTAGAGGCACATCTTTGTTTCCAGTTAGAAAACTAGGGTTTCCATTTTTCTGCAACTTTGAAACTTCCACTTCTTCATACCTTTGTTGCCTCAGACTCGATACATTAGATTCAACCTTAGATTCGCTAATAGATTTTTCCAAATGATAGACCATAACGTTCATAATATAGATATTCAATATAAGTGTGTGTATCTAAATGAGAGACTCTTTGAGGTGTATTTATACTTTTTCTAAGTAAACTCTTTCCTTATTTTAGGGGTTTCTTGTTACAACCACTTTACTCTTTGACTAAGACTTGTAACCAACTAGGGATTCTTGACCACTCTTCGAGGCTTCCAAATTTACAATGCCATATCTCCCTAACTATGAGGAACCACATGACTTTCCACATATCACTGGAAAATGCATGACAAGGATTGCCCACGTATGAGGGTATTTTATGCATTTATACTATCCTTCTTTCCATATTCCTCATTCAACTTTGGATACCAAAACCACACTTTCGAGGCTACCATAATTTTCTACCAGAATTATCCAAGGTTTGACATCAATATCTAAGCGTTGACATCAATATCCAATATCACTCTCCAAGGGTTAGCATCAATGGAAACCAACTATCCAAACCAATTGTCCAACAATAAGAAAATACACAGTAATAAATACTCAATGTATTATAATGTCAAATAATCATCCCATATGGAAAATTTTGTTTATATATATCACAATACTAATGATAACAACATATATCAACAAAAATGTTGTAATTAGGTAAAATATTTGAAGCCATCACAAAATAAGAGTATGTAATTAACTCATCAGACTTCATCATTATGAAATTATGTTTACAGATAAACATAAATAAATAAAAAATATAAATATAAGAATAGAAATATTAAAAAAATAAAATAAATCCAACAAGAATGGGTGATGAATCTATCTTAGAAAACACTTAATTAAAATGATGTCATAGTATCCAATGTAAAATTTAAAGTAATCACTTTATTATGCTTTTGTTTTCATTTTAGATAACGAATGATTTACCTAAATCTGTGCTTTAACTATGATGATTGCCTCACAATGACGACAAATTTCAAGATGGTATCTAAAATCCTTCATTTATTCTATAATCCCATCCTAGATTTGATGTTTGGATTTTTTGGAAATATTGAGATGGGGGGAGGGGGGCATGAATCAATATTACCTTTTATCCAATTAGTAGTTCTTTTAAAAAAAAATTAAACCACAACAATAAATTAACGTTGAATTCACAAAGAATCAATTATTTGTCATAAATAAGAATTAAAATGTCTATATAACAACAAGCTATGATTGTGAGGGACACCAATCCTTTTTAGAGCACTAACTCTAGGAGACATAAATCCCCTTCATTTTCCTGAGCACCTAGTCAAGGAAGCTACAACTCCGTGTTTTCTTCAAGCACCAACTTGAAAGGAAGCTCCAACCCCCCGAATTCTTCAAGCACCAACTTGAAAGGAGGCTCAAACCCCCTGAATTATTGAAGCACCAAATTGAAAGAAGGCTCCAACCCCCTGTTGTTTCAATATTCTACTTGAATAAGACTCCACTACTTCCTAGCGCCTCCCTTCCACCCTCACTGTGCAGTTATTTTTTTTCTCATATATTCGGGTGAATCTACTTAAGGTATACTCAGATATTTCATGAGTCACACTTTCATTGTTCATTTTGATAAGTTTATATATCTTACCAAACAATGTTCTTCACTAGACCATTGTGTCTCTTCAATGAATCAATATGCCTTTTCATTCACAATAGACTGTTATTTAAGTTAACTTAAATTGACTTCAAATCCCATTTAAATTAATGAAGTTCAACTCTTTCTTATGTCAATCTTCCTTCTGGAGTGATCGATTTTGAGAAACCCCAACAAGTGACTAATATTTTCATGTTATTACACAAATATGTAGATTCGTCGAGACTCAACTATTGTAGGATCATGATCAGGATTCAATATTGATCATTGATTTCCATTTCTAATAGTCTTGGGCACCTAGTTGCTTCCTTCAACCCATTTCCAGAGCATTTGAATTAGGGCAACAATTGTGGCTTAATTCCTAGTGGGGTTGTGCCTTTTTTATCTTGAAATTTGTCACAATGGGGATATGCCTTTTTTGTCTCAAAACTTGTCGCAGTAGGGATACACCTATCGTATCTTCGAAACTTGTTGCAATGCGGTTGCACCTCTCATTTCTAGAAAATTGTCACAATGGGGTTGTGCTTTTCATGTCTCGAACAATTATCACAATGGGGTTGTGCTTCTCTTGTCTGAAAAATTTTTGCAATGGGGTTGTGCCTCTCGTGTCTCGACACTTGTCGCAATGGGGTTGTGCCTCTCGTGTCTCGAAAACTTGCCGCAGTGAGGTTGTGCCTCTTATGTCTCAGAACGTGTCGTAATGGGGTTGTGCCTCTTGTGTCTCGAAAACTTGTTGCAATGGGGTTGTGCTTCTCATGTCTCAAAACTTGTTGCAATGGGATTGTGCCTCTCAAGTCTCAATACTTATCGCAATGGGGTTGTGCCTCTCATGTCTCAAAAAATTATCGCAATGAGGATGTGCCTCTTGTGTCTCAGAACTGGTCACAATGGGTCTCTGATACTACTTCCATGTTGCACGTGGTAGCAAATATGGATGAAGCATGGTACATCTATCACCGTTGATCTAGAATATTTTTCAACAGTTCGAACTCTATGCGATGAAAAACTATTTCTCCTGAGCTTGCACCCTGTGCAATCTCTAAGCGATTGCATGTTATTTCTCCTAAGCTTGTGTCTTTCAATTTATGTGCAATGTAGCGCTATTTCTCATGAGCTTGCACGATTTCTACATGATGGAACAATATTTATCTTGATCTTGCATCTTGTTATTTCTACACGATGCAACGTTATTTCTTTTGAGCTTGCATGATCTCTACGCAATGCAGTGCTATTTCTCTAAGCTTGCATCCTATGAGATTTCTGCTTGATGCAGTGCTATTTCTCTCGAGTTTGTGAGATGCAGTGCTATTTTTTTGGGCTTGTGTTCTGTTTGTTGTTAACATAAATGAAAACCATAACTCCAACAATCTCCCCCTTTGGCATTGATGAAAACACAATGAAATTTCCATTCACTATATTATCCCTCTTTTTTATTTTTATAGCTTGAATTTTGTTGCTTGTTCCCCCCCCCTTTGACAACAATGATGGAAGGGATCTTTATTTTCTCCCCCTAAGATTATGCTCCCCCTGAGGTGATGCTCCCCTGTCTTTGTGCTTCCTTTTCCGATGAAGATTTTATAGTTAAATTAGGGATGTAGATTACTCCTAATTTTTGTCTAATATTCTCAAATGTGCTTCTCGGTAAGGGTTTTGTAAAAATGTCTGCAATTTGTTCTTTTGTGTCTGCATACTCCACTTTCACCAAATTTTGAGTAACTTGATATCTGTGGAAATGGTATTTGATTGGGATATGTTTGGTTTTATAGCACCTTACAATATTCTTAGATATACTTATAGAATTGGTGTTATCAAATTTGATAGTGATTGGATGATCATATTTCGCTTGTAAATATTCTATGGTTTGTTTCATCATGATTACTTGTGTGCAACAAGATGCAACAACAATGTATTTTTCTTCTTCCACGGATGGTGATATAGATATTTTTCTCTTACTTAGCCATGCCACCAGACAATTCCTAGGAAGAATTATCCTTCAATAGTGCTTTTCCTATCATCTATACTACCTTCCCAATCTGCATCAGTATATGCATTCAAAGTAAAATATTTTGTTTTTGGATACCATAATCCAAAGTCTAATGTAGCTTTTAGATATATGAATATATTTTTTACTTCTTTTAAGTGAGTTTCTTTAGGTGTGTATTGAAACCTGCCCACTAGTCCTACAACCTGCATTATGTCAGGTCTTGTTGTTGTTGCATAGAGTAGACTTCCAATCATAGATCTATACATAGTCTTGTCTAATTTTAGTGAATCATCATCTGAGCTCAGTTTGCATCCTATGACCATAGGAGTGCTCATTGGTTTGTAGTCTTCCATTTGTAACTCCTTGAGCATTTCTTTGAAATATTTATTTTGGCATATGAATATGCTTTTTTCTATTTGAGTAACTTGTAAACCTAAGAAGAAATTTAGTTCAACTAGCGTAGACATCTCAAACTCTTTCTACATTTATGTGGCAAACTGTTTACTTATTATAGTCAGATTAATTCCGAAGATTATTGCATCCACATGTACCACTACAACAATCATATATTTTTCTTTAATTTTGATATATAGATTACTATAAGTGGTTCCTCTCTTATATCATTGTTGTTGTAGATACTGATCAAGTCTTGAGAAAACTGTTCTAGGGGCTTGTTTAAGACGATACAAATCCTTCTTTAATTTGCATACATAGTCTATTTTTTCTGTCAATCTAAATCCTTCAAGTTGTTCTATGTAGACTTCTTCTTCTAAGGTTCCATTTAGGAATATTGACTTGACATCCATCTGATAGATTTTGAAGTTTTTGAAACATGCAAATACCATAAACATTATGGTGGATTCTAATCTTTCTACTGGGGAAAAGGTTTCTCCAAATTCAATTCCTTCCACTTGGGTGTATCCCTTGCATACTAGTTTGGATTTATTTTTTATGATCTGTTCATTTTCATTGATTTTGTTTTTGAATATCCATTTGGTTCCTACCACATTTTTATCTTTAGGTATTGTAACAAGTTCCCAAGTCTAACTTTTCTCTATTTGGTCAAGTTCCTCATTCATTTATTTTATCCAATCCTCACTTTTACTTGGTTCTGAAAAAAATTAGGCTCTATTAGAGAAATCATTGTGTGTTCTTCATATAAGAGTTTCCTCCTTGTTTCTACTCCAACACTCTTGTTTCCTATAATTTGACTCTCTAGAATATTCTTTTGAACCCTTCTTGATGGTGGTTTCAGCATGGATTTTTATTCTTGAATTTTTTCTTCATCTTTGTATGGTTCATTTTCTTGTAGTTCTTTAGTATCTTCTTCATCTTATGATTCTCCATCTTCTTCATCATCATTGGTTCTTCTCCATTCATTGATTTTTGTTTCATCTTGAGATTTGATTTTTATTTATTTTAGATCATCTATTTTTACATTTTCACTTTTGACTATTTTGTACAATCTTAGATTATAGCATTTGTAGGCCTTTTTGTTGGGTGACTATCCCAAAAATATACCTTCATCTAATCTAGAGTCAAATTTCTCTAGATTATATTCATCCCTCTTGATGTAACACTTACTTCCAAAGACTCTGAAATGTTTCACAAATGCTGGTCTTCGAAACCACAATTCATAAGGGGTTTTCTCATGGCTAGATCTTATTTGTGCTCGATTAAATATGTGGATTGCTGTATATATTTCATCTCTCCAAAATTTGTCTGGAAGCTTAACTTCATTCAACATAGTTCTTGTAGGATCTTCAACATTTCTTTTTTTCCTCTCCACAACTCCATTCTGTTGAGGATTTCTTGGAGATGTGAATTTTATCTTGATTCCATAATCTTCACAAAACTTATTGAATTTTTTAGAGATAAATTCCCCTCCATTATCTGATCTTAAAAATTTGATTTTGAGATTTATTTCATTCTCTACATAAGTCTTGAATGCTTTGAACTTTTCAAATACATCATATTTTTCTTTGAGAAAATATACCCAAGTCATCATTGTGCATTCATAAATCATCATCATGAAGTAGTGTTCCCCTTGTATGCTTCTATTCCTAGAGGGCCCATAGAGATCAATGTGAACAATCTCCAAGGGTTTTGATGTAGAATGCTCTTTTGTCTTGAATTCGACTCTTGTCTGATTTCCTAATTGAAAGTGTTTGCAAACATGATCTGAGGGATTGATTACTTTTGGTATGTCTTTTACAGCTCTGTTTTTACTAACTTTGATCAGGTTATCAAATCTCAAGTGTCCCATCCTTTTGTGCCATAGCTAGCTTTCATCTTCTTGACTCATATGGAATTCTTCTTCTTCCTTAATATCTAATATATACACATTGCTTGAGGTTCTTGGTGCAATAGAAAATAACTTTCTCGATCCTTCTTCTCTTATTTCACATTTATGGGTGTCAAAGATGAGTATAGTCCCTTGATCACAAGTTTGTCTTACACTTAGAAGATTTGTCTTCAGATTTTCAGCTAGTAACACATTTTCTTCTTTGTTTTTCTTGTTTCCCAAGGTGATTGTGCCCTTTCCAAGTATTTTAGAAGATACCTTATCTCCAAATGTGACACTTCCTTTTTCCGTTTTTGTTAGATTGATAAATTTATTTTTATCTCTTGTCATATGTTTGGAGAATCCACTGTCAATGTACCATTGACACTTCTTTTTATTGGCATACAAGGCTACTTTGCATTCTGTATCTTCCATATGTTTTCCTTTCCATATTTTCTTATATTGAGTGATAAAAGAAACTGTTTTTGTGGTTAGCCTACATTCATTGGTTTGATGGCCATAATCGTTGCACTTCTTTTATTCAACATTGAACATTTGTAATGGAGAGAATGAATTGTAACTTCTATTCTTCCTATTATTTTTGTTTCTTTTATATTTTTGATTATTTATATGGATTCATGATCTTCTTTAAACCTTGCAATGTATTGCTTTATGTCCAAAGTTATTGCAAGTGTGGAAATATCCAAGAAATATGTGTTGATATATCTTAGGGGGAGTATTCTAGCCATTATATTCCATTTGTCTTCTTTCTATTTTGTGGAAAGTGCAGACTTCAACTTATTATGAACAACCTTTAATGGTGCTTTCTTCATTTATTATTTTCAATTTTTAAGGTTCTCTTAAGAGCATTTGCATAACAGATTTTCCCTTTGTCTGTCTTCTTTGTTGCAGAGGTTGATTTTTTATCATACCCAAGTCTTGTCTTATCCTTTGGTGATCTTTGACTATTCATAATGTCATCCAATATTTTTGAACTGTTTCAAATCTTGAGTGATTCTTTCCGTTCTCGATTTTTTTTTTCAGAAGGACAATTTCAACTTCTTGCTTCTCACAGTCTTGTTTTTTTTCATTAAGTTGTTCAGTTAAGACCTCTTATATTCTTTTGGATTCTTGGAGTTGATTCTTCATGTCAATGATGATTTTTTCATTTTCCTTGATTATTTTTTAGATTTATCTTTCTCTTGATTTTTGTGCTTCCTCAAACTCTAGTAACTTTCATTTTTAGTGACTTAGTCTTATTTTTATATTGTTTGAGCTCTTCAAGAGCACTGAGAAATTATGCTTCAATATCTACTTCACCTTCCTCTTCAGAGTCTTCATCCATACCAAAATTATTTTTAGTAGAATTATCATGTTTCTCTATACCCATAAATAGATGCTTTGATTCTTCTTCTTCTTCTTCTTCACTTTCTTCATATGAGTTGTTTTCTTCTTTGGTGTAGAAGGTCTGATTCTTTTTGTGGACTTTCTTCTTATTTCTAGTTTTTCTCTTCTTATACTCTTTGCAAGTTTCTTCACCATCACTTTCTTCTTGTTTTGGATAGGGACATTTGTTGGCAAAATTTCCAAACTTTCCACAGTTAAAACATTTAAGAGGTAGTTTTCCTTTGAATTTACCAGTTCCTTTATTAAGTTTTTTCATGAAGTTTTTTACCTCATCATATATCTTTGATTGATATTCATTGGACACCTGTTCCTAATTATTCTTATCTTTCCTTTATTTTAAGGTCATTTCTCCTTTGGATGGTATTTCTTACCCTGTCCTCATCTCATAGGCTATGAGGATTCAATGGAGGTCATCCATATTGAGTTTGTCAAGGTTGTATTTATCCTATAAGGTAGATATATTGGCATCATAATGCATAGGAAATGATCTCAACACTTTCTGAACAATATATATTTCTTCTACTATTTCACCCAATACTCTAACTGAGTTGACTATCTTGTCTACTCTCTGAAGATATTCTGCAATATTTTCTTCTTCCTTCATATTTATATTTTCAAATTGTTCTCTGAGTGTTTGAATTTTGGATTTTTTTTACTTTTCCATCTCCTTCATAAATAATTTTAAGCTTGTCCCATAATTCTTTGGTTGATTTGCAGTGCATTACTTTTACAAATACATTTCTAGATAATCCACTGAAAATGGCATTAACATATCTTGAATTTTCATTGCATAACTTATTTGCAACAACATCAGTTGGTGGGGAAGATGGTGAAATGTGTCCATCTTCTACAGATTGCCAAATATTAATTCCAAGTTCCATCAAATGACTCTTCATCCTTATTCTCCAAAAATCATAGTCATCTCGTTTGAACAGTCGTGTTGTTTTGGATCACATTCCTTGTTGTTGATCCATTAGATTCTTCAAGATCTACCTTCCAGTGGTTATACTGTGGTGAAGTAACCTTTCTTTGATACCAACTGTTGGAAATACTAAGAGGGGGGGGGGGTGAATCAATATCACCTTTTATATAATTAGTAGTTCTTTTTAAAACTTTTTCAACCACAACAATAAATTAACAATGAATTCACAAATAATTAATTATTTATCCTAAATAATAATTACAATGTCTATATAAAAACAAGTTGTGATTGTGAAGTACACCAATTTGTTTTAGAAAACCAACTCTAGGAGACACAAATCCCCTTCCTTTTTTTGAGCACCTACTCAAGGAAGCTACAACTCCATGTTTTCTTCAAGCACCAACTTGAAAGGAGGATCCAAACCCATGAATTATTTAAGCACCAACTTGAAATGAGGCTCCAACCCCATGAATTATTCAAGCACCAACTTGAAAGGAGGCTCCAACCCCCTGTTGTTTCAGGATTCTATATGAAGAGGACTTCAGTCCTTCCTAGCTCCTCCCTTCCACTCTCACTGTGTAGTTATTTTTATTCTCATATATTGTAACACCCCTCCTAGCTAAGGACAACTACACAGTCAACCGGTGAAATTTTTTTTTTGTTAAAGTGTGTGCGCGTGTGAAGAAGAGACAACCCCCTCGACTCTAGGTCAACACTCGAACCAACAGGATGCAAGTCAGACGAATACAATCAAGACGACCCGACCATCATAATGAAAACAAGAAGCAAAACGCCCCTGAACAGGAGGCGGGCAACTATTGGCGATAGGCAGAGACAGACACCAGGGGTTAGGCACAGTACTGTCACCGACTTGAAGGAATCCGTCAGTAGAGTCGCAGTAGTGGAACTGTGCCTTTAAACAGCCCGAGACTACTGATACGGCTCAGAAGGTGTCGCAAGAGTGGAACTGTGCCTTTAAACAGCCCGAGACTCTTGATACGGCACCGGATTCACTTCACCGGGTTACACATAGACATACATACTAAGCTGCTAGAAGAGTCTATATCCCGACCGACACGATAGACTACCCAACACAACCACCAAGTACTTACAGGACCAGGGACAACAATAAGCGTGACGCACTACATTCCTCTAATGAAGGCCATAACGAGCAACGACCTCCATACCCTAATGGTAAACCTCGACATTACACTCTCCTCATTAACTTGCCCTTCCTACCCGATTATTACCAGACAATTCTAGAACCTAACAACATATAGCATTGCAA
>ML791034.1:143708-181699 GCA_009831015.1 Picea engelmannii
AATAGGAGAAGTAAGGAATGTCCAAATGATGAAGAAAGAAGAAGATTGTGAGAAACTTGAACAAGAAGTTGTCTCATTGAGGAAGAGATTAAGAAACTCTCAAGTGCCAAAAGAATTAACACATCTTGGATGCATGGGTGAAAATTTATACAAAGAAGATGCAAATACCAACAAGAAGGTTGAAGAAAGAGCTACATAGATAGTTGATGAGAAGTGGACCAGGATACTAGAAAGAAGGAATGATTACAAAAGATATGAATATCCAAGAAGACCTCCTACCTTCAGGAATCAGAGAAGCTTCAATTAGTATGAAGGAAACTACAGAAGAGTAGATCATGAACCCAGATGGACTACATCACAAATAAGGCCACTTACTCCAAGGTATCAAAATTTATTTCTTGGTCATTGTTATACTTGAAAAAAAATTGGACATAAGGCAATTAATTGCAGAATCAATGAAAGGAACAAATACAGAAAAAAATTAATGGTGTAAATAGAATATATGGAAATAATTGTGGATTTACCAACAAAAGTTATAATTCGTTTTCCCCATTCATGGACAAAAATATTGTATGCTACCAATGTAATTATCTTGGTCAAAAAGCACGAGATTGTAGATATATGAATGAATATGTCCCTATTCCAACCACAATATGGAGAAGAAAAGAGATTCCAAACAATGAATATTGTTGAATAGAATTAATCGCTAAAGAATGTAAAGAAGAAGATGAATGGTACATAGATAGTGGATGTTCTTCACACATTACTCGGGATCAAGACAAATTCATTAGCTTGAAGAGAAAGGGTGGAAATGTTGCATTTGGAGATGACTCATCTGCCAAAATACTTGGAGAAGGTGTAGTAGAGATTGGAATAAAAATTGTAAAAGAAAATAATTTCCTATTGGTTGAAGACTTGAAGCATAATCTACTCAGTGTTAGTAAAATGTGTGATCAAGGATACACTCTTCCGTTTGACTCCCGAAAATGTAAAATCAGAGAAAATAACTCAGGAATATTGGTTGCAACTGCAACAAGAAGACTGAACAACATATACATCCTAGAAATGAAGAAGAGAGAGAAGACACAAGCCACACAAAAGGATTCCAAGGAAGAAAAATTCCCAAAGACCAAAAATAAGGATGAAGTATTATTGAGTGCTACATGTTCAGGGGGAGAATCCCCAAAAAAGAAGGTCACCTTATGCCATTGAACTCAGGGGGAGAAGACTTACCCTTTTCCATTTATGTCAAATGGGGAGAGAAATTGGGATCATGATGATAGGGGAAGCATGAGTGTTTCCATCAATGAAAAAGGGGGAGATTGTTGGAAGATTGGTTGTTGTCATTGATGTCAACCCTAGTCATGGATTTTGGACCGCAATATTTATGAAGGTATTTGGACATGAAGGAAAATGCACATGAAGATAAAAAAACCCATGGATGGATAATATACATCATGTTGTTTTTTATGGTATGTGGCACGTCACGTGGATCCTCATGGTTGAGGAGAAATGAATTTTTGAAGATGACAAAGTGAATTTCACAAGCAAGTACATGTAGGCCCTGAAGATAATTAAAGAAAACAATGACAAAATAAGAAAATGTTAGGTCATCCCTAATTTTAAAAGGAAGTGACATAAATGGTATAAATACATATCATTATACATTCATTTGATACACAAGTCAAATTTAAGATGAAATCAGAAGTAAAGAAGGTTGTATTTCAAGGGAGGATGAAGTCTTTTGGTGATGTGTTCTAAGGTATGATATTTATAGGTCATCTTACCATTTTTGCTATAACATTTTTTATAGAACGATTCAGATGGTGAAATTGATATGGTATTTAGAAGACATACAAAGGTACCTTTGGTAAAAGTTTCATCTCTTGATTCGCTACAATTATGGAGATACACTCTATGGAAGATATGGTTTTTGACCAGTCCTGAAGCTAGTCAATAAACAAGTGTTTTGGATAAGATAGTCATAAATTATTCATAGAGAATCCAAATGCAATGGAACCAATTTAATTGGAAATAGTACAGACTTCAGTTTCTTTTGTGTGAGTTTCTGAATCTAATGTTAAATATTGAGCATGGGGCATTCTGTACAAGTTTTCTCTCCTGAATAAACCAAAATTGAACAAGGTCTACCATTCTCTCTATAAATTCTTTTTGGGGAGGATTTGGAGTGAATATTGGAGAATTTTCAGAGAATACATTGAGTAATATTATCTATAGGATCAAATTATTCCAAGAATTGAAGAATTTCAGAAATTGATGAAGTCTCAAGAAGCATTATCAGGTTCTATGTGATGGTTGGTTGATGGTGATGATTTAATGTAAAGTTTATTATCTCTCATATATTCTTGGGTGGAAGGAAGCGGAAAGGATGGAGAGTTCAACTCTCTCTTGATAATGGAGGATTGTATCTTCCTCTTGGATTTTTATCCCTCCCTTTACATTTGGAAGCTGTAGCTACCTTTGGAAGTCATTACTTCCCTTGAACAATAACTATTGATTATTTCTCATATATTGTACATGGTGTATTGTGGTGTATTAGTGTAACTCTTATAATATTGTTCATTGTTGATTGGATATAATTGAATGGTTTAAGTATAAGTTGAAAAAGGTTTTAAATTGTACTTGATACTGATTCACCCCCCTCTGAGTATCAACATATTTCTCCTGAGCTTTCTCCCTGCGTGATACCTTTGTGATGGAATTTTATTTCTTTTGAGATTGGTTCTTGCGATTTCTGCTTAATGCAACACTATTTCTCCTGAGATTGCATGCTCGTTGCGCAATGGAACATTATTTCTCCTAATCTTACAAATTGCGATTTATGTGCGATGCAACGCTATTTCTCTTGAGATGGTGTTATCTCTACGCGATGCAGTGTTATTTCTTTGAGCTTATGTCCTGCTCGATTTATGTGTGATGTATGACTATTTATCCTGAGTTTGTGTGATATCTATGTGATGCAACATTATTTTTATGGGCTTGTGTCATGTGCACTGTTGACATCAATGACAACCATTCTTCCAATAGGCTTCAATAAGGTACTTTTTCTTGGTAATACAATTAAGAGTTTCTTTCAACAATTTATTTAATTCATTATGAGAAGCAGTCAATACAACAACTTCTTCACCCTTTGATTTTAACTAATTATTCAATTCCTTTAATTTTTCTTCATTTTCTTTCCTCATCCCTTCAATTTTATCTACATGTATTTTCTTTTCAAACCTTTTATTTCATTAGTCAAATCACCCATCTATGACTTATCAGTTGAGGATTTCTCTACCAATTCATCTACATTATCTTTACTACTCAAAAGATTGAATATCTTGTCAACATCTTCATCAAAAATATTTGTTCATGACTTACATTAAGAAGATTTCTCTGCTAATTCTTTTAGAATCCTTTCTATCTTGATATATAGATCTGTTGACACTTTGTATTTTTATTTCTCAAGGTCTTCAATATTTTTGGTGAGATGTAAATTAAATTCTTTAATCCTTCCATTGAATGCCACTAATGAGTCTCTCTACTAGTATGCATTAATCAACTCCTTAGACTCAACTAATTCATTATGTAGAATCTTAATATTTGACTTCAAATATTTGATTTATGCATCTTTGGCGTTGACAATCTCTTTGATATTTTCATTGCTTTTGGTTCGATTAGAAAGTGTTAAAATATTGTTCTCCATTTTTTTTACTCTAGTGATATTCACTCTATCAATTATTTTTTCACTTTTAATTGTATGTTCAACTTAATGGCTAGATATTGTAAATTCCTTACATTGACAATAGATTTTATTAGTCTCTGGGCTACCATATCTCGAGTTTGTCTGTGCCATTCTACCATATCCACAACATTAACTTGATTCAAATCTACTTCAATGGACATAATTTAATATTGATATTATCCTGACCCCTTTGTAGTATCATGCTACAATACTAAAAAATTAAATTTATTCTTCTCCATGTCATTTGATGCAAGAAATCTGGGATCTCCAAGATCTTCTAAATCTAACTTAATACCATGACCCAATTTTATCAATTGGGTGTGTCCATCATTTGATAAAATAAACTTTACCATTGTTAATGATTGAGACTCTGTAGAAGTTTCAGCGTGTGCTTCAATAACTATATGAGGTGCCACTGGTAAAGAGGTAGATGCTATAACTAAAAAAATATCACTTGATTTCTTCGATTATAACTCCTCTAATAAGAATAAAATTTCTTAGAAAAATATTCTTGTGTATCCTCATAAATAGTTTGAACAATATCATCAAATTGTCCAATTTCTTTCTAATTTTTCCTTCTTTTATGCTCTATCCCATCTGAGCTTTATGATACTCTTTTACTATTTTCATTTCTCTAGACTGTTGGATTACTTGCATTGTCATTCCCTTATTTGGAAGTACTAGGTTCTTGGGTTGAATTAATCTAACCACTAGGATTATCTATGATCGATGGAGTAGGTACTATAGCTTGATATTTCTCCAACATATGATTTTCCTTGGAATTGTTTTCACTTACCTACAATATCAACAAAGACTTCACTTCTTCCCAAGTATCCTTGCTAGTTTTTTTTCTCAATCTTAGGTTTTGATTATTGTGTATATGGTGAAAAATTCAAAACCATATGTTGTTTTGAAACCACATGATTAGGGTCATATTTCAAAACATATCCTTTCCTCAAATTAAGAAGATAAATTAATTTATAAATAACATCCATAGAAGACCTATTATTTACAATCAAAGATAAAACTTTATGAGAAAGACAAAGGAAGACCTATGAATTTTAGAAATAAAGTGTAGTTGGTCAGTTGTGAGTCTTTGATGAAGATACTCTAGGAAAAAATGATGGGGTGATATATACATAAGTAAAAGGTAAGGTTCCACTTTACATCCATACACATGAATGATGGTGCAATATTGATACAAATACCAATCACTAGTGCTCATTTTAAGACTTATCTAAATAAATATCCTATATTCCTCAAGCATTCAGGAAGGTTGTTTTCCATGGATGAAAGTGTATACATGTAATACCAAGTGATTATAAATTGCATGTAATCTCTATTTGATGCAGTTACAGAAAAAATAGAGGTACATTCAGTAATTGAAAAGGGTTTTCATTATTCATCTTGTTTTCATAGGGAAAGATGGAAAAAGGGATCATCTTGAAAAAATACAAAAATACATCAAGTATGCTTGATAATCGAAAATCTTAAAATCACGAAACAATCATAATTTTTTTTGGATATCTTATGCTATAAAATTCACAAAATTATGCTTAATAAAAAACAACCAACTAGGGTAACTATACCATTCATCAAATAGAGCATAATCTCATCAACATATAAGTCATCATCATTTCCCAGAATGACTGACAAGGATGAAATTACTTGTTGATAAATTGGGACAAATAAAATCAAGGATATGGGAAAGAAATTAGGAATAAAGTCTTCATCTGGTAAAAAATGACGAATGACTTCCCTTTTCTCCCCAAATGTCCAATTATTCACCTTTGCAACTAATTCTTTTTTATTGATTATTCTCAAAGGAGTTGGTAATAAAATCATAGAATAAATATATTTTGGTGTGATAGTTAACAAAACCCTAGTATCATCTGCAGACATAACAAAGTGGCTAGAAGGATTGTACAATATGGTGAATGTCTCGACTAATTTTGGTTGAAAATTTTTTAGAGGTGTAATAGCAGGGATAATTTAGGATAGTTGACTAGATAGGAGAAAAGTCATTTAGGTTATGGGTTTTTCAGTGTGCTAATTCCCATGATTTTGACAAGTTGCTTGGTTTGAATGAGATTCAAAGATATCCTAGAATAAATACACTAGACATTTTGACTTCTTAGTGTTATAGAAAACAAAGTCTTATGGCTATGGGTCATGGCCACAAAAACGTCACACCCTAAAATACAACGCTCAGACTCAAATCAAGCAGTCATTTAAAAATAACTACTTTGGAATAACTAAATTTCAAGGGAACGAGAAGAGAATAGATCTATATTCTGATGTTTTTTGTCAATCCCGCAAGAAGAATTCCACTCCAACATTCTTCTACAATGATCCTTCAAAATATCCTAGAAACAAAGAGACGAGAAATTGCAAGGAGGTAGTTATCTGATAACTAACTAAAACATGATTATTACCATTTTCATAATGGATTGAAATTATAATATGTAATATACATTTGAAAGATGAATCAACACATGAAATTGGATGAGAACAAGAGATATTTTAATATGAACAACATAAAAGTTGGTTACAACCTATATCCATTGCAAAACTGTAACATCCTACTCTTGAGTGCACTGATCAAAATTATTCTTTGAGGACACTTGCTTGCAAGTGATCCAGACTATTATAATTTTGGGCATTTGATTATGATTATGAGGCATTGTGAATTGATGACATGTTGTTTTGTTGCATTGACTTAGACAAGTTCTATTGACTTAGTTTTACTGAGTGTGCAGGATTTCAGACCTCGAGGATGCAGAGGCATCGATGTAACCCCTTGGACTCCAGATCGAGTCGGGGAGTGAGCTAATGGGGTTTGATTGCTTTATATGTAATATAAGTGCATCTGATTAGATGATATGATATGGATATAATTCTGACATGATTCTTTGATGATGCAAGCTGATGATAGCTTTCCGACCAGACTCACATGTGGAGTAGAGGGGTCACGCTCGACTACTAGAGATGTTGAGGGAGAGGTGTGGACAACAGCCCTGCCACAACCTACTAACACTCCCACTGTGCCTCAAAATGTAGGTTAACAATTACCTAGTTTGAGAGAACCCACGATACCGTGAGGACAGATTGCAACAGTCGCTCACGATGATTCTAAGGAGTGCGCAATAAGGTAGGGGCCTTATTCCTTAGAGGCTCTTAGTCTCCCACAAGATCACCTGGTGGAGTATTGACTCTAGGGGTTTTTGATGTCTACCAAGTCAGTCAAGAGGCAAGTGGCACCCTTGGAGCACGTGGTGCATCTTGAAGGGCATGTCATGCAAGAAAAATGGAAAGAGGCGAGTGACACCCTTGGAGCATGTGGTGTGTCCTGAAGGGCATGCCGCGCAAGAGAAACAGAAAGAGGCAAGTGGCACCCTTGGAGCACATGGTGCATCTTGAAGGGCACGTCGCGCAAGAAAAATTGAAAGAGGCGAGTGGCACCCTTGGAGCACGTGGTGCATCCTGAAGGGCACGTCGCGCAAGAGAAACAGAAAGAGGCGAGTGGCACCCTTGGAGCACCTAGTGCGTCCTGAAGGGCACGTCGCATGATTATTTAATAATTGGATAAACCTAGATGGCTTAGGACAAATAAAGTGTTAAGGAAGATTTGAAACCTTTCCCTTAAAAAAAAAATGTTGCCCAGCCTAGGAAAATAAGTTCTAGGTCTAAATGTTACTGGTGATAAAATTTTATCTATTTAAAAAAAAATAATATAAATATATATATAAATAAATAATAATGATAATCTTCATTAACCTTGTGACAAGAAGGGGGTAAGCAATTAAATTGATTTATAAAATCTTTTGGGATAAAATTTTAAAAGGGGAAATAATTGTTTTACTTATTATGCCAATTAAAAATTTGTTCATTAGAAAGAAAAAGGGAAAAAGGGTAAGTTTCTTTACTAGCCTTTTTGAGTTTAAATAAAAATGGGAAAGAGGGAAATTTAAAATAATTAGGAAACTAGGAAAAAGAAGGAAACATAAAGGAAAGGGGAAACACAAGGAAAAAATCAGAAAGTCTAACTTAATAAGGTATCTAGCATTAAAGAACCTTCTAAATTAAACTAAACTAGCAAATTAATAAAGGGGAAAGTCATTAAAACCTGTAAGGGAATTTGGGGACACCTAGGAGCGATTCTAGGAATGACTCTAGGTGGGTGAGGGAAATAAGGGTAATTAATTAATTAAATAAATTAGTTTTTGGAGGAATGAAGGGGATGGGTGACACATGTACGGGGAGGATTTTTATGAATTAATTTATTAAACATTAAAAAAAATGGGATTTTGGGAAAGGGGGGACTTCAAAACTCTATATAATGGAGAGAGGAAAATGATGATGGATCTCTTCTGTTTGCGTAATGTTATGCTGCAGAAATCTATACTTGATTGACTTAGCTTGTGGGAGTTGGGATACCCATCTCGGTGAGGAGTGGTAGCTCGACCTTGCGAGGCGATTTGGGAGCTAGCTGAATCTTTGAATAGTGTGTGTGACCCCTTTGTGGCTTGGGGGGCTAAGGGGAAAGAAGAGTACCCCTAGCATTGTCTGGGAAGTATCGATGAAGTCTCATCGGTCGAAAAGAGGGAGTTGCATGGAGCACAAGGGACATCAACTCAGAGCGGGTGATTGGGCAATGGTACACTTCCTTTATTTAGGCATGGTAGATGGTTAATATGATTTATGCTTTCAGTTCTGTTTGCTTAATCAAGTAAAGAATATGATAGTCTTAGAATTCTAGTTGATGACTGAAATTTCACCATAGCCTTAACTTGATGTTCATTATTTTCCCATGGCCTTCGATCCCTGCATGTCTTGACCGTCCTGTGGTTGATTGATTGTGATGATTGCGGTTTATTTTTATCTTTGTCCCTAGCCCATCAGTCCACACCTGAGAAGTCGGCCAGGAGCCTGATCTACGGTCGTCGCTTTGGCATTAATAGACCTATGGATCTCAATGCCATGCTTTCCTATGTGTGGATGATGAACAAAGGATGTTCATGCCAGCCGTCTACCCCTTCCGATTGTTCTTGGTTGACTGGTGGTATTGTGCATTGCTGCGATTGATTACCTCTGTGATCGTTATCCTTTCCCTCATCGAACCACTTTTGATCCTCTACGTTGATCTTGTGTTTGATGCATTACCCGGTGAAGTATCTCTGCGTTCCAATACTTTTCCACGCAAATTTAAATCTGCGTTGATACAAATCCCTGGAGAATTTACTGTGTGTTTTTATTTATTTATATACTTATGGTTTTCCATTTTACTCTATGTAGCATTCATCCTCTGCGTTTCATTACTTTTACCCTGCGGTTTACCCTCTGCCTCATTGATATTTAATTAAAGGCGTTTTTCCCTATGTTTTCCATACTTCTGGCCTACGAATCTCCCTCTTCCAATATATGCATTTCATAGGCAGAATTGATGTGCGTTGAATAGAAAAGTGGTTGGTTTTCATGCATTTTCCTTACTCTGCATTGACATTAATTTATGGGTTGTTGGGACAATGAGTTATCATTTTAGACAGTAATGACCTGGTTGTGCACCTTTAGTTTTATCGAGTATCATCAGATTCATTGGGACTACTATGCATTGATGGCCCTATTTTTAAAACCTGTAGATGCCACGATAACCTACCTTGATAGGCACAACCTTACCCCTTTGTTTTTACTGCGATTGAATCCTCATTCACACCTAGATTTTCTATTTGGGGAACTGTGATTTGATTCCATTTGGGACAACGACTCCTCTTTGCAACTTTAATGAAATTTGCTGGCGAATTTACTTGGTGATTTACCGTTAGCTATTACACTCTCAGACCGTGTTTTATGATTTCTTTGACTGTGGTTTTCCTTTGTTTATTTGTGATTTTATTGATATAACCTAAAGCCTTTCTCCTTTTAAAACTCAACAATTTTTAATTGATAAACTGCAGCGAACTGGATGTTAACTCAGGAAAAACTCAGAAAATTTATATTTAAGAATGAATTATAACTAGGATGAATTCTTACTGCGTTAGTGAATTTTTCACTGTGGAAGTATTGCTCATTATTTTATTTAGAGTTCCTTCTTAAACAACAGTAAGATTGGAATGTTTACATTGGTTTTAGACGACTTATTAAATTATGTTGGTTTTTGAAGAACTAGTTATTAAACGTTTTACGGTTGGACTATTCACCTCATAAATTCCGTTAAAGGTTGTGTGTTTTGAATCAGGTGCATGGTAACACTCAATAAATATATTTACCACTCATGAAGGGGAAAACGCTTCTAAAATTCTTATTCAGATGGATAAACTCAGAAATTTGGATGTTAACTCAACAAAATTTGGATGGTAAACTCAGAAATTTTAATGGTTGAATCACAGTGAACTTGATGTTAAACTCAACTGACTTCAAATGGTAAACCTAGAGTAGTGTATGACAACAATTTAGTTGACCAACCATTCTGTATGTATTAATGGATATGCTCGGACCACTAATTTTTATGTATTTAATGTAGGGTACAGAGATCTCTTTATGGATTGCCATAACACATGCAATGATATCTAGTTTTAGACAACAATATCATCTTTTACACCCTTAGCCTTAAATTCTATATTATCTATCTTTATTGTTAGACTTATTATTGGACAACAAGTGTAATAGTCAACATGTTTTACATTAATGTTGCTAATACTGTTAGATAACACATTGTAAACTAATATTGTTAATGGTGTTGAATAATAGCGTTATATTGATATTGGTATCATTGTATATATATTTGTTAAATTGTTAATTTAGATTGTGTATGCTGATTTACTTTAGACTTGTTATTTTAGACAACAAAATTGAGTAATTTATCAACAACATAGATCAACAATTCACTTACTTTAATGGGTGGGGTACAATTGATTGATCAGAGTGTTTGACCTTGTTAAGTGCCTAACTTAGTTCACCTTGATAAACTATTATGACCACAATAGAATGGTAATAGTTCACTCCTTCACACTTATACTTATTGCTTAACAGTTAGTTGTTGGGTTATTGGCTAAGTCGTATAATAGTTGCTCTTTTTCTTTTAGAAGGACGTCTTCTTGCCTCTGTTTCCTTGTTGAGTGGGATATGGGTGTGGTCTCCTTGTCAGTGATTTCATCCTATCACGTCGGATTTATCTAGAGTCCTCGGTCCAGATAGGATGTGTGGTGCCAAGGTTATTGATGCGTCTATCACCTGGGGACGACATGATTCCCGAGGAGGGGATCATGGCGCACCCTATTGGAGAGAGACAAACGAGAACTTGGCCGGAGTCGGTGCATTTTGTGTGAGTGTTGTCGAGCGATGTAAGTTTCTTTGGCGCATGGGTGGAATGCCTTCACACGTTTGATTCATGCACCTTGAGGTTCTAGTTTTGTTTGTCAAGGCCATCATGTTAGGAGGGGGATGTCATTTCTTAGCTTGTAGGCATGTCTTGTTTGCGTCAAGAAGGTAGTCGTTCCTCATTGTTCTATGCATGTTTCACCTAGTTTCCCTTGTGCCGGTACATGGTGTCATAGTTTCCTTTTGCTTGGACCGCGTGCTTGCATTTGTCGTTAGTAGTGTGGTTAAACTGTTGTCATCGTCGCCTTCTTGCGTAAATACAAAAACAAATTTTCACTTCTGCTTCGCTTAGTAGTAACAATGGGGGCGTTACAAAAACGATCCTGAAACTAGGCTCCAAGTTCCTCCACCCAAGGCCAGAGATGATAAATAATACCTCCTTGAAAAGATAGGGAGAACACAACTCATGAAAAGAAACATTTCAATATGGGAAAGAAAAATTCATATGCAAGGGGAAAAGGGGACTTCCAGGACTATAATGAAAATTTCAGCATGAGGATTAATTTCTTCATTCTGTTTTTCCTCTAGGGATCATTTTAAGAATGGAAATTTATATTAAAATGTAGAAACCTAAGCTAATCTTACTAGTTCTTAATATGCAAAATTTCAAATTTTTGGTGATCATTTTGTAAAAATATTCAAATTTCTAAGGATTTTATATAGTTTCTATACGATTTTGGCGATTTTTAAGGTAAAATAATTTTATTCTATGAAATTTGGACGAATCGTTTTTAGAAAAAATGGAAATTGGTGAATCTTTTTTTCGGAAAAACCATTGAAAATTAGCCCATTTGTGAAATTTATCCCCTAAAATCATCTATGTTTTCCTCCACCCCAAGGCTCCAATTTATACTCCCTTTTTATAGTTGGATCAGTTATTTACATGCTATAGAAGGTCAGAAACCTGAGAAATCCAACTCCACCCAAAAAGTTGGGATTTATTATTTTTTGAGCCAAATTAACATGTATGTGGGTTGCTAACTAGCAACCAACATATTTACATGGGTTTCTTTAAGGAGAGTCAAGTACATCAATTAATATGGGCTTTTTAAAAGTATTTTTAGGGAGTAAAGGGGGAATTTTGGTCATGCAAGAAAGGAAAGGGATGTAAATGAGGCCAATGAGCCATCATAAGAATATGTGGTGTCAAGTGACACTATAATAGATTCCCCCTAATGTTTGAGGTTAGAGGAGAAACTGATGGTTTAAATACATTACAAAATAGTCATGAGATTGTGGAGGGGCCTTGGTAGGAGTAGTTGAAGACCAATTTCAGAACATTACCTACAACAAGAAAAAGTAAGACAATCTCTTCCCAAGTTGGGCATGCCCATGCTAAGGAGTGATATAAGAATGGCCTCCAAATCAAGTACATTGTGGATCCATGAGTAATGAAAAATTAATTGATGTCCATGACCATGAAAAATGTACACAGTGGATCCATGTGATATATAAAATTAGAAACCATGGACATGTGAAAAAAAAACATTGGATCCATGCAAATGTAGACCATACCCATGAATGGATACATAGTGGATTTATGCATTATAATAAATAAAGGGTATTTGGAGTCAATGGAGTAAAAAAAATGATCCTCTACAAGTACCAATGTCTAAGAGGGTGGTATAATCAATACAAGTTGGGTAGGAGCATGTTGACGGGAATATGTGAACACACCATCAATTGTGAGCGAAAGCTCGGTCCAAGGTTGTCTAAGTAACCTAATCCATTTGGGATGATTCACCCTGATGGGTTTTACGACTCCATTGGTCGGTAAAGGGATCTAATCTCAACTGTAAAATAAAGAAGCTAACCTAATTATCTATTGTGTACTTTTATATTCTAAATATATACAAAGTGTACAATAATAGAGATTGCAATATTTGCGAGAAACCTTGAAAAAATAATGTTATTAAAAAGAACCAAATCTTAGGAAAAATGTAAATAAAAGATCTAAGATTAATTATTAGTTTAATTTTACTTAAGAAAGGAGAAGAAAAGAAAAGGATGAATGTAGATGATAATAATCTGACTTAGATAAACAAAGTATTAATTTTAAATGTGAATCTACATTCACAAATAAAATAAAAAAAGAAGAAAAAGTATACTAACCTAGAACTGGCGAGTGTTTAAGAGAGAAAACTGTGGTTGTGTCTTTCTATGCCAAGTTTCTCCTGGAATATGAATGTTAATAGAAATCTATAACAAACAATTGTATAATTCTCAGACTATGAAGATATCAAGTGAAAGTCACTTCACTTTCATAGTACAAGTCTCATTCACACTACAGAAAGAACAATTTTTCTGTTATTAATCTCAGGTGAATACATGAATAACCATTTACATTAAGAAATCAATTTCCATTTGATTAAATAGATCGGTGCTAGCTCAAATTGTAGGAAGAAATTCAATACCTTTCGAGATTGAGACCAAGATAATACAATCACCTGGAACTAACCATTTGGTATCATGGACTATAAAAGATTGGAAAAATTAACAAGCAAATGATAATAATGAACCACACATTGATCAAACAGACTAAAGTTAATTTAAATCAATTCATAATCAATTAATTCAAAGAATATAAACCATCATCATAGCTAATTATAATAAAAACGAACTCTTTAACTTGCAGGACCAAATAATTAGTTAAATTATGATCTCATATTCTTCAAAAAAATTATTCAGTAATTCATCTCCCAAAATTTCCACCATGTCTCATATAAAAAATAACAGAGTATTTAAACATCACAATGATTTACTTCTCATATGCACATGATAGAGGTAAATATTCAAAAATAGAGTATCTTTAGAACCAAATCCTAACTTGAGTTTATAACAGTAATGTATACAACAACTCATAAAAGTTTGTTATAACAATTGTCAAAAATACATTCTGCATTTTTTAAATAGAAACTACTTTAAAAAAAAGAAATGCTTTATGATCTTTGAATAAGACAACAAGACATATGACATCTTCTCGATCATTTTTGAGACCTGAAAGTAAAATTAAATTCTAATTAAAAATATCATTAACTAATCTAAGGAAAGCTACAAAATATTTGATTCTGTAGCTAGTCTAAAAACAATGTAACTACAATTGCTTAGCTAAAAAATCAAATAAAAATAAAAAACATAGATTTATTTACCAGATTTAAACATTGGAAAAAGAGGATTTGTGCATCTCTGATCTTATAATGGCATTGATATTAGTTGAATTCTTAACGACAATACCCCCCAATTTTTTGGGTTTCTTCTTTGCCCGAGAAGAATTTCGTTGTATTTCATACCTCAATTCCCGATTTTCCCTTTCAAAGAGCCTTGTTCTAATTTATAACCTGATTAAGGTGCATTCACAAGTAATGGATGTCTATGTAATACCTTTGGATCCATGATAAACATTCATCACAACACATAGGTTCCAGATTCAGTAGTAATTGTTGATGGTTTGAGTCAGGGGACTCTTCTTGTACCGATTTAGACTTTAAATCAGCCCAAATTCCTACGAATCCCACACATTTTTGGAGGAACGGGGGAAAAGTGGAAACAAAGTCATATTGTGGATGACTATCCTTTGATGAGTCTGGACTTGTAGTTTCATCAGAGTTTAGATATTCTATTATGATCGTTTGAATAGGATCATTCCTCTATTTATGTTTTTTCCTTATCATCCTAAACAAGATTCGACCATTTATTTTGTTTTTGAAATCAACTTCAAAGACCTCCTACAAATGATTAATTCACTTATCCTATTCTTTATGATTCTCCTTGACTCTTATCTTCGTAGACTGCAATTGATCATCAAAATTTAATGATTGATTTCTTAAATGATTAAGGACAGTTTCTAAGGGTTTCTTGGGCACAAAATCATGTCTTTTGGGTGACCATATAGCCATAGTAAAAGCCTCATTTTGGGCATCATATAAAACAATATATTCATTTTGGATCGGGATCTCAATTCGAAAATCATGAGAAAAATTAGGAGAATCTTTGGGAGAGACACAAGCCTCATCACCCTACATTAAATTGATGATGGGGTCAAACTGAGGGGTTAAGAACTCATTTCTTATCAAAAACCCCTTCCAAGTGTCCATTGTGTTAACCGAATGGAACTCGAATAGTATGCGAATTAGGTTGTAACAACGACATCGTTACGACTACAAGTGAAACAAAAGATGCAATTTTTTTTTCTTTTTAGGCAAGAAGGCGACGACGACAACAGTTTAACCACACAACTGATGATGAACACAAGCACACAGTCCAGGCAATAGGCAACTACGACTCCACGCACTGGCACACGGGTAACTGGGTGGAACATGCGTAACATAACAAGGAGAAATGACTACCCGCCTGATGCAACATGACCTCACCCACAACTAAGGGACAACGCCCCTTCCAGACACAATGGCCTCGAAAACCAAGGACAGGAACCTCAAGGTATGCGAACCCAATGCATGAAGGCATCACAACCCATGCTCGAAAAATGACTACAATGATCAACACCCACACTGGGTAACACAAAATCCGTCCAAGTTATCGTTAGCCTCTATCAAATAGGAAGCACCATGATCCCCTCATCTAGAATCATGCCCTTCCCTGGTGATAGGAACGTCAATAACCTTGGCGCAACAATCCTAACGGGACCAAGGATTCAAGAAAATCCAGTGCACTAGGATGCGAAACAATTGACACAAGCATGCACCCACACCCCAACATTAGGTCGACAAGACGCAAGAGGATGACAACAAAGGAAGATGCAAGACAACACATGACTTCGTCAGCAACCCAACCCCTTAATCATGTCTAAATCAGTCAATAGACACCAATCTAAAGAAACATAACTTACCCTCTGAATTAGCATGTATGAATTACAACTCAGTCAACATGCCAATCTAATTAACATTGATTACAATCTGAAATGGAAAAATCTAAATTTTATCATTAGATACAATCTAGTTTTAGCAATTCACCTCATAGACGACGTTAACAAAATTAATGCGCAAACTGCAATTATCCTACTAGTTAACAATATTAAATTTACAATTTAGTCCTTAATGTATTGTCAATTTAACATTAAATGCAGTCAAATGGATCTAAATGCAAATCAATTTAGCAAGCTGAAATAAGTAAACGCTAACGCTATAAGAAATAATTACCATTTGTCGATCATTACCATCTAATTGACAAATCTAATTTAATCAATAATAAAACCATAAACTACAATTACCATGTAATTGACAAGTCAGTTTAATCAAGGTTAAAACTAAAGGACAAGTCTGGTCTGAGTTAATTAAAGGCGATCTAAACAATTCAAGGTTGTCTATTCAATGAAGAGGTCGTCAAAATGGTAACAATTTGCTGTAAGAAGTAATTATAATTTACCTATGATGCAGACTACTGAGTACATTATTCATGGGTTGTCAATAAAAAAAAATAGAAGGTGTGGTACATTACTCACCACAGACTGGGATATAGGATCGTTGGTCTACACGGTCGAATGCATAGGTAATTTCAAGGTTGCAATCACAGAGGTAGGGTGTTACGTCTATTACATGGATACAAATTGTAGTGGTGAATTTATCATAGAAAAATCATGGTTACATCACGCAGAGGTAAGGCATTACAACCATTACATGGATACTAATCGTAGAGGTAAAGTTATCACAGCAAAATCGTGGTTACATCATGCAGAGTTGTCACAACAAAGGTGGGTATGGTTCACAGATTAAGAAATTGATGAGTTATAAATCCTTCAATGGATCCATTGTACAAACACACCAGAATGGATTATATACTTTTTTTCATTAATAAATAAGTAAATCGATGTACCAAACACACCAAAGGGAATCACATTCGTCGTCATTAATATATAAGCAAGGTCACTGTTCAAAACACACCAGAAGGGGATTATATTGTTGTCATTAAGATACAAGAAAAATCGTTCTACAAAACACACCAGTAGGGGATTTACATTGTTGTCATTAAGATACAAGAAAAATCGTTGTACAAAACGCACCAATAGGGGATTTACATTGTCTTCATTAAGATACAAGCAAAATCACTGTGCAAACGTACCATAAGGGAATTTACATTGCCATCATTAATATATAAGAAAAATCGTTGTGCAAACATACCAAAAGGGAATTTACATTGCTATCATTAATATATAAGAAAAATAGTTGTGCAAACGCACCAGAAGGGAATTACGTATTTTCTGTCATTAAATAATAAGAAAATTACTAGAGTAACAAGGATAAATCTCAATCACAACTAGTGGCCAACAAATCAATCTTAAAATGCACGGTTCCAGTCTTGATAATGGAAAATCGCTAGAGTAACCAAGGGGCAAAATGGACACAAGAAAAAGAAACAAAAAGATACATAGGGAAAGTCATTGAAATGATCGTAGAGATTCAATTAGCCAAAGCACAGATAAAATCCATAGTGAATCCCTTAAGGTGCAAAGAACAAAAAAAAGCATAGAGATAAACCAACAAGGACGCAAGGAAATCCATACGCAGAGGTTCTTTTTTCTATAAGGTGTAAGACCAACAATCTTCCAAGGACAAACATTAGAGGTAGACGGATGACAGGAACATCCTCTTCTCATCATCCGTGCACAGAAAAGAAGGGCATTGAGATCCATAGGTCTTTTAACACCGAAGCGACGACCGTAGATCAGGCTCCTAGCTGACTGCTCAGGTGCGTACTGATGAGCTAGGGACGAAGGAAAAAATAAACCGCAATCATCACAATCAATAAACCTCAGGACGGACAGGACATGTAGGGATCGAAGGCCATGGGAAATCAATAAACATCAAGCTAAGGCTATGGGGAAATTCTAGTCATCAACTAGAATGCTAAGACTATCATATTCTTTGCCTGAGTAAGCATACATAGGTGAAATGATAAATCATACTAACAATCTACCATGTAGAAATAAAGGAAATGTATCGTTTCCCAATCGCCCACTCTGAGTTGATGTCCTGTGCGCTCCGTGCAACTCCCTCTTTCCGACCGATGATACTTCACCAGTACCTCCCAACCAACGCTAGGGGTACTCTTCTTCCCCCTTATCCCCCCGAGCCGCAAAGGGGCCATGCACACTAAACAGAGAATCAACTAGCTCCCAGCGCGCCTTGCAAGCCCGAGCTACCACTCCTCACCGAGTTGGGTATCCCAACTCCCACAAGCTAAGTCAGTCAAGTATAAATTTTTGCAGTGTAACATTATGCCCATAGAAGAGATCCATCATCCTTATCCTCCCTCCATTATATAGACTTTCGAAGTCCCTTACTTTCCCAAAATCCCATTTAATTTAAAGTTTAACAATTTAATTCATAAAAATCCTCTCCATACATGTGTCACCCATCCCCTTCATTCCTCCATAAATTAATTTCATTAATTAATTGATTACCCCTATTTCCCTCATTCACCTAAAGGCACTCCTAGAATTTCTCCTAGGTGTCCCCAAATCCCCTTACAAGTTTTAATGACTTTCTCCCTTATTAATTTACTAGTTGAGTTTAAATTAGAAAGTTCTTAAATGCTAGATACCTTACTAAGTTAGACTATCTGCTTTTTCCTTGTGTTTCCCCTTTATTTTTATGTTTCCCTCTTTATCCTAGTTTCATAATTATTTTAGATTTCCTTCTTTCCCTTTCTTATTTAAACTCAAAAAGGCATGTGCAGAAACTTACCCTTTTTCCCTTTTTCTTTTTAAAGAATAAATTTTTAATTAGCATAGTATAGTAAAACATTTATTTCCCCCTTTTTAAATTTTATACCAAAAGATTTTTATAAATCAATTTAATTTCTTACCCCCTTATTGTCACAATATTAATGAATATTATCATTATTATTTATTATATCTATCTATCTANTATATATATATATATATATATATATATATATATATATATATATATATATATATATATATATATATATATATATATATATATATATAGATAAAAAAATTATCACAAGTATAATTTAGACCTAGACTTTATTTTCCTAGGTTGGGCGACAGTTTATTAGGGGAAATTTTTTAATATTCCTTAACATGTTATTCATCCTAAAGCCATCTAGGTTTATCTAATTTATTAAATAGCGACGCGACGTTCCCTTTAGGATGCACTAGGTGCTCCAAGGGTGCCACTCGCCTCTTTCTGTTTCTCTTGTGTGACGTGCCCTTCAAGACGCACTACATGCTCCAAGGGTGCCACTCGCCTCTTTCCATTTTTTTTTGCACGACGTGCCCTTCAGCATGCACCACGTGCTCCAAGGGTGCCACTCGCCTCTTGACTAACTTGGTAGACATAAAAAAAACCCCGGAGTAAATACTCTGCCAGGTGATCTTGTGGGATACTAAGGACCTCTAAGGAATAAGGCCCCTACCTTATTATGCACCCCTTAGAATCATCGTGAGCGATTGTCACAGTCGTCCCTCATGATATTGTGGGTCTCCTTGAACTAAGTAATTTTTAACCTACAGTTTGAGCCACTACAGGAGTGCTAGTAGGCTGTGGCAGGGATGTTGTCCACACATCTCCCTCAACATATCTGGTAGTTGTGCGTGACCCCTCTACTCCACATGTGAGTCTGGTCGACAAGCTATCATCAACTTGCATCATCAACGAATCATGTCAGAAATATATCCATATCATATCATCTAATCAGATGCACTAATATCACGTATAAAACAATCAAACCCCAATGGTTCACTCCCCAACTCGATCCAAAGTCCAAGGGGTTCCCTCGATGCCTCTGCATCCTTGAGGTCCAAAATCCTACACACTCAGTAAAACCGAGCCAATAGCACCTATCTAAGTAAATGTGGCAAACAACATGTCAACTAACCATAATGCCTCATAATCAAAATCAAATGTTTAATAGTATAATAATCTAGATCACTTGCAAGCAAGTGTCCTCAAAGAATAAGTTTTCTCAGTGTGTTCAAGAGCAGGATGTTACATACACCCCGTTTGGGTCTAAAATTCATCCCAAAGTTTCACAGTATCAGTGTCGAAATAATGTGTATCACAGTATCATAAGTCTATCTATCAAACAAAAATTGAAACTACTGGCGCATATCATATAAGTCCTCCCAGGTCACTGAGTGCATATCATATAAGTCCTCCCACTGGACCTTGACTTGATCTACTATTTGACACCATAGTTTTCGAATGCAATGATCGAAGATACGGATTGGATCAGCTGTGAGCGCCCCCTCATCCGATACCTACAAGGAACTCATGTCAATAACGTATGTAGGATCACTAATATAATGTCTCAAAATAGAAACATGAAAAACATCGTGCACACGCCTCAAATAATCAAAGAAGGCTAGTTGATAGGCCACAGGCCCCTTTATCTCCACAATCTCGAAAGGTCCCACGAACCTAGGAGAGAGTTTATCTTCATTTCCAAACTTGATCGAACTCTTATGCGGTTTTACCTGCAAGAAGACTCGATCGCCAACCTCGTAACTACGGTCGACACAGTGTGCATTGACATAACTCTTTTGTTGATCCTGTGCTTCTTTAATCCTTTTTATTATTGTTTTCATTTTCTCTTCCATTTCTTGGATCACTTCTGGTCCCACCAGGAACCTATCCTCAATCCGATCCCAACTCAAAGGCGTCCGACATAGTTGTCCGTAAAGAAACTCGAAAGGTGTCATCTTAATGGTGATTTGGTAACTGTTGTTATAAGCGAATTCTACCAGTGGCAAGAATTCCTCCCAACACATTTGTTGGTCCATCACGTACATGCGCAATATGTCCTCCAAGGTCTCATTCATTCATTCAGTCTTCCTTCCAGTCTCTGGGTGATATGCAGTACTGAAGTTAAGTTGGGTTCCCAAGGCTTCTTGGAAACTTGTCCAAAATCATCCAGTAAACACTGATCCTTAATCAAATATAATCCTCTTAGGCACTCCATGCAACCTCACAATCTCATTGATGAAAAATATAGCTATGTCAGGTGCCTGATACGTCATACGCACAAGAATAAAGTGAGCCCTCTTCGTTAGAGTGTCTACTAATACGAAAATCGAGTCGTGTTTCCTTACCGTCAGTGGAAATCCAACAATAAAATCCATCGAAATAACCTCCCATTTCGATTCTTGAATATCATGCGGCTGTAGTAATCCTGCGGGATGTCTATGTAAAGGGATACAGTCACAAGAATTCAGAAGAATTCGATCAATTATTTGCACAAAAGAGAACTTCAATTTCATGCTTCACATTTATGAAATTGAAGAAGGAAAATGCTAAAAAATATACCACAAATATTCTCACAAAAATGATAAGAATTCGGACAGGACTGATAGGAATCAACAATCATACATTTGTATAAAAGAAAATCAAACAATCCAACACATAGAGACATACTAAGCAGTGAGTATAAGAAGAGATTTATATTTCAAGGGACAAGGAAAAACAAGATGCTAGTTGGGCAGGCAACAAAGCATCAAAGAGGTGATGTTCATACTTCACTCGAGGTCTTCAAAACAACCCATCATGGTAGGAGTCTACACCCTATGAATAGAGGTGCTGAATTTGAACATAGTGATACACCATTTGTTTACCAGTCATTGGCGTATTTGTTGGAAGATTGGTTGTTGTCATTGATGTCAACCCTAGTCATGGGTTTTGGACCGCAAGATTGATGAAGGTATTTGGACATGAAAGACAATGCACACGTAGATACAACACCCATGGATGGATATTATACATCATGTTTTTTCTGGTGGTATGTGGCACGTCACGTGGATCCTCATGGTTGAGGAGAAATGCATTTTTGAAGATGACAAAGTGAATTGAAGAAGGAAGTACATGTAAGCCCTGAAGATAATTAAAGAAAATAATTACAAAATAAGAAAGTGTCAGGTTGGCCCTAATGTTAAAAGGAAGTGACATAAATGGTATAAATAAATATCATTATACATTAATTTGATACACAAGTCGAATTTAAGAGGAAATCAAAAGTAAAGGAGGTCGTATTTCAAGGGAGGATGAAGTCTTTTGGTGATGTGTTCTGAGGTATGTTATTTTTCAGGTCATCTTAACATTTTCTCTATAACTTTTTTTCTAGAACAATTCAGATGGTTAAATTGCTATGTTATCGAAAAGAAATATCAAGTTACCCGTGGTAAAAGTTTCAGCTCTTTATTCACTATAATTATGGAGATACACTATGTGGAAGATAGGGTTTTTGGCCAGTCTTGAAGCTAGTCATTAAACATGTGTTCCAGGTAAAACAGTAATAAATTATTCATAGAGAATCCAAATGAAGTGGGACAAATTGAATTGGAAAGAGTACGGACTTTAGTTTCTTTTGTGTGAGTTTCAGAATCAGATTTTAAATATCGAGCGCGGGGCATTTTGTACAAGTTCGGTCTCCTAAATAAACCAGAATTGAATAAAGTCTATCATTCTTTATATAACTTGTTTTTGGGGAGGATTCAAGGAGTGAAACTTGGAGAATTTTCATAGAACATAATTAAAAATATTATCTACAGGATCTGAGTATTCCAAGAATTGAAGAATTTCATAAATTGAAGAAGTCTCAGGAAGCATTATCAGGTTCTATGTGATGGTTGGTTGATGGTCATGATTTAATGTAAGTTTTATTATCTCTCATATATTCTTGCGTGGAAGGAAGGGGCAAGGATGGAGAGTTCAACTCTCTCTTGATATTGGAGGATTGTATCTTCCTCTTGGAGGTTTATCCCTCCCTTTACATTTGGAAGTTGTAGCTACCTTTGGAAGTCATTACTTCTCTTGAACACTAACTATTGATTATTTCTCATATATTGTGCATGGTGTATTGTGGTGTATTGGTGTAACTCTTATATTATTGTTCATTGCTCATTGGATATAATTGAATGTTTTAAGTATAAGTTGATTTTTTTTTAAATTTTACTTGATACTGATTCACCCCCCTCTCAGTGTCAACAATTGGTATCAGAGAAGGTTACCTTCAGTATAGTTTAACCACTGGAAGGAAGATCCTATGCAGAAATAGAAGACAACATTCCAAATGGGATTCCACCATTTGATGGAAGAAATTTTGAATACTAGAGTAATAGAATGGAAACTTACTTGAAAGCTCTTGGGGCAGATGTTTGGTTCTTAGTTGCTTCAGGATACAATTCTTTGTAGAAACCAAAGACTGCAGCTCAGAAGGAAGAAAAAAGGAACAACAAATTGGCAATAGATACAATCCTGGATTGATTGACAGATTCAGTGGAATCCAAGGTGGGATCATGTGCATCAGCAAAAGATATTTGGGACAAGATGCAATACCTTTATGCAAGGGAAGAAGAAGAAGAAGTTGAAGCAAATTACAACATCTCAGATTTCAAAGAAGAAAATAGAGGTCAGTTATTTTGCTTTAATTGTGAAGTAGTAGGACATGTTGAATTTGAATGTCCTCATCCAAGGATTGAAAGATATGGAACTAAAGAATAAAATTCCAATGAAGAAGAAGAAAATCATGAATCATAAATGATTCAACAAGAAGATGCGAATCTTAAAAAAATGAAGCATGTTGAGATTGAAAATAGCAAGCTCAAAGAAACGCGTAGAAAACTAAGAAGTGAATTGGGTAGTTATGAAAGGACAGTTGTAAGCTTGAAGAAGCAATTAGAAGACTTTGACAAACTAATATAAGAAACCATTTCCTTGCAAAATCTACTCGAAGAATCAAGAAGAATAGGAGAAGTAAAGAAGGTCCAAATGATGAAGAAAAAAGAAGATTGTGGGAAACTTGAACAAGAAGTTGTCTCATTGAGGAAGGGCTTAAGAAACTCTCAAGTGCCAAAAGAATTAACACATCTTGGATGCATGGGTGAAACTTCATACAAATAAAATGCAAATACCAATAAGAAGATTGAAGAAAGAGATACACAGACAGTTAATGAGAAGTTGACCAGGATACCAGAAAGAAGGAATGATTACAAAAGAGATGAATATCCAAGAAGACCTCCTACCTTCAGGAATCAAAGAAGCTTCAATCAATATGAAGGAAACTACAGAAGAGTATATCATGAACCCATATGGACTACATCACAAAGAAGGTCACTTACTCCAAGGTATCAAAATTTATTTCTTGGTCATTGTTATACTTGCAAAATTTTTGGACATAAGGCAAGTAATTGTAGAATCAATGAAAGGAACAAATACACAAGAAACATGAATGGTGTAAATACAAGATATGAAAATAATCGTGGATTTTTCAAGATAAGTTATAATTCATTTTCTCCATTGATGGAAAAAAATATTGTATGCTACAAATGTAATTATCTTGGTCACAAAGAACGAGATTGCAGATATATCAATGAAGATGTCCCTATGCCAACCACAGTATAGAGAAGGAAAGACTTTCCAAACAATGAAGATTTTCGAATAGAATTGACCACTGAAAAATGTAAAGAAGAAGATGAATGGTACATAGACATTGGATTTTCTTCACACATGACCAGGGATCAAGACAAATTCATAATGTTGAAGAGAAAGGGTAGCAATGTTGCATTCAGAGATGACTCATCTGCCAAAATACTTGGAGAAGGTGTAGTAGATCTTGGAAGAAAACTGTAAAAGAAAAGAATGTCCTATTGGTTGAAGACTTGAAGCATAATCTATTCAGTGTTAGTAAAATGTGTGATCAAGGATACACTCTTACATTTGACTCCCGAAAATGTAAAATTAGAGAAAATAACTCAGGAAGATTGGTTGCAACTGCAACAAGAAGACCAAACAACATATACATCCTAGACATAAAGAAGAGAGAGAATATATAAGCCACACAAAATTATTGCAAGGAAGAAAAAGTCCCAAAGACCAAAAATAAGGATGAAGTATTATTGTGTGCCACATGTTCAGGGGGAGCAGCCCCAAAGAAGAGAGTTACCTTTTTCCATTAAACTCAGGGGGAGAAAGCCCTACCCTTTTCCATTGATGTCAAAGGGGGAGAGAAATTTGGATCGTGATGATAGGGGGAGCATGAGTGTTTCCATCAATGACAAAGGGGGAGATTGTTGGAAGATTGGTTGTTGTCATTGATGTCAACCCTAGTTATGTGTTTTGGACCGCAAGATTGATGAAGGTATTTGGACATCAAGGACAATGCACATGCAGATACAACACCCATGGATGGATATTATACATCATTTTTTTTTCTAGTGGCATGTGGCACGTCATTTGTATCCTCATGGTTGAGGAGAAATGCATTTTTGAAGATGACAAAGTGAATTGAAGAATGAAGTACATGTAGGCCCTAAAGATAATTAAAGAAAAGAATTACAAAATAAGAAAGTGTCAGGTCGGCCCTAATTTTAAAAGGAAGTGACATAAATGGTATAAATAAATATTATTATACATTCATTTGATACACAAGTCAAATTTCATAGGAAATCAGAAGTAAAGGAGGCTGGATTTCAAGGGAGGATGAAGTCTTTTGGTGATGTGTTCTAAGGTATGTTATTTTGAGGTCATCTTACCATTTTCGCTATAAATTGTTTTCTAGAAAGATTCAGATGGTGAAATTTCTATGGTATTGAGAAGACATATCAAGGTACCTTTGGTAAAAGTTTCATCTCTTGATTCACTATAACTGTGGAGATACACTCTGTGGAAGATAGGGTTTTTGACCAGTCCTGAAGCTAGTCAATAAACATGTGTTTCAGGTAAAACAGTCATAACTTATTCATAGAGAATCCAAATGAAGTGGGACAAATTTTATTGGAAAGAGTACAGACGTTGGTTTCATGTGTATGAGTTTCATAATTGGATGTTAAATATCGAGTGCGGGACATTCTGTACAAGTTCGCTCTCCTGAATAAACCAGAATTGAATAAAGTCTATCATTCTTTCTATAACTTCGTTTTGGGGAGGATTCAACGAGTGAATATTGGAGAATTTTCAGAGAATACATTGAGTAATATTATCTATAGGATCAGAGTATTCCAGGAATTGAAGAATTGTAGAAATTGAAGAAGTCTCAAGAAGCATTATCAGGTTCTATGTGATGGTTGGTTGATGGTTGTGATTTAATGTAAAGTTTTATTATCTCTCATATATTCTTGGGTAGAAGTAAGGGGAAAGGATGGAGAGTTAAACTCTCTCTTGATATTGGAGGATTGTATCTTCCTCTTGGAGGTTTATCCATCCCTTTACATTTGGAAGCTGTAGCTACCTTTGGAAGTCATTACTTCCCTTGAACAATAACTATTGATTATTTCGCATATATTGTGCATGGTGTATTGTGGTGTATTAGTGTAACTCTTATACTATTGTTCATTTCTCATTGGATATAATTGAATGGTTTAAGTATAAGTTGAAAAAGGTTTTAAATTGTACTTGATACTGATTCACCCCCCTCTCAGTATCAACAGTATTGTTATCACACAACTCCTTAAAAATGATAAGAAATCAATAAATTACTTTCCACTTTGAGGGGGAACCCTCCTTAACAATATATCCACTTCAGAACACAATACACATTGAGATAAGATGATCCTAATACTGGATCTCATTTATATATATATATATAGGAGACAAATGGTTACAATTATGATGAAAAGGTGAAATGAAAGGTTCTAGCCGGCTTACTATAAATGTGATAATTCAACACCTAGGTCTTAATAGGGGGTTTTATACATAACCTGGGGATTTTTCTATGGATTAGCATGCCCTTACCCTTAAAACAAGTGTTTTCCTCAACACTTGACTAACCACAAATTTGTCTGCATGCAGAACTCATCTTCCCATGTCGCCTCTTCCACTAGTAGGTTTTTCCATTTGATGAGATACTTTGTAATTGCTTGATTTATCAGCTACTTAATTCATGTTTCAAGGATTTTTTCTAGCTCTAGTATAATTTTCCCTTCTTCATTAATCTCTGGTAAAATATTTTTCACTCGAATCTTATTTCCGATGGCCTTCTTTAAGAAAGAAACATGGAAGACTATATGTACACGTGAATATGTAGGAAATGCCAATTTCTAAGCCATACTTCCAATCCTTTTCAAAACCTTATAGGGGCCATAATATTTGGGTGATAATTTATTTTCCTTATTTTGTTGCTTGAGGGACCTTTGTTTGTATGGTTTTATCCTTATAAATAACCAATCCTCAACTTCAAATTCCCTTTCACTGTGATGTTGATATGCTTGTTGTTTCATCCTCTTTTGTGCCATAACCAAGTTTTCCTTTAACAGTTTGAGGGCCTCTTGTTGGTTCCCTATGTGATCATTTGTTTCTTGAAGCTTTGAATTCCCTTTCAAGGGTGATGTGATGGATGGAGGATGATATCCATAAAGTGCTAGAAATGGGGACATTTTTGGTGAAGTATGGAAGGATCTATTGTACCACCATTCTTCCAAGGGAAACCACTTTACCCATTGTGTCTATTTATCGAATACAACGCAACAAAGATGTCCTTATATACATTTATTCACAATATCAGTTTTCCCATCATATTGAGGGTGGTAAGATGAGTTATGAGCCAATTGAGTACCTAAAAAATAAAATAATTCAGTCCAAAAATTTCTCGTGAAAAATGGGTCTCTGTTACTTACAATAATCTTGGGGACTCCATGTAGTTTTTGAACTATTTCCATGAATGTTACTGTGATTGTACTTTATTTAAAAGGATGAGAAAGAGAGAAAAAGTTGGCATACTTTGTTATTCGATCCATTAATACCATGATGACATTCGTTCCTTCAGATTTGGGTAAACTTATAACAAAATCCATGGAAACTTCTTCCCAACGTTGGCTTGGTATAACTAATGGTTGTAGGCGACCTGGAGTCTTGATTGTCTCTCCCTTATTATGTTGGAAGACCAAGCATTCAGACACAAAATTTTGAACATCATTTTTAGTACCTTACCAGAAAAAATCCTTCTTGATCCCATGGTATGTCTTCAAGAATCTTGAATGTCCCCCTATAGGAGAAGTGTGCAATTACAAAAGGATCATCTGTATGAGTTGGGAATTCTTACATAAGTATAGGTGATCTTGATACCATAACAAATCATTCTTTCATACAAAATTATCTACTAAACTAGGGTATTCATGTATTTGTTTAATTATCATGCACACCTTTTTATATTGATTCCATTCTATCCTTGCTTCTTCCACCCAATCAAATTGTGGGATAGAAATATCACATAGTGAGCCTTTTGTTTCTTCTTCTTTCCTGGAAAGGGCATCTGCCACATCGTTATGTTTTCATTTTTTGTATATAACTTCAAAGTCATAACCCAACATCTTTGTAACCCATTTTTTATTCTCTTATGAAGATAATCGTTTCTCCAATAAGTACTTCAAACTATCATGATTTGTTTTTACCTTGAAGTGTCTTCCTATTAGGTAGGGGTTCCATTTATGAACTGCATGTAGTATGCACAACATTTATTTTTCATAAATGGATTTGACTAAGTTTTTTCCTTTAGGTTGGTTTCTTTCAAAGGTAATAGGCCTTCCTTCTTACATTAAAAATGCACCAATTCCATGGCCTAAGGCATCACACTCCATAATAAATGTTTTTGTAAAGTTAGGTGTGGCCAAGACAGGAGTTGTACACATAGCCTCCTTAATTTTTTCAAAATCTTTGGTTACTTCTTCGGTCCAAGAAAATGCTTCCTTATTTAATAATGTTTTTAGAGGTGTTGTTATTTGACCATAGTTCTAGACAAACTTGTGTAATATCCTGTCAATCCTAAGAATACTTTAAGTTTCTTCAAGGTTTTGGGAATTGGCCATTCCCTCATAGCTTTAATTTTGTTAGGTTTGTTGGCATGTTTTACATGCAGTGTATTCTTGTCATTGATGGCAAGTACAAAAATGAAGATGGCTTAAGTACAGGAAGAATGTGCTAGGCGGGCATCAGAAGTATTTTGGTAAGATGCAGCAGAACAAGCTTGATAAGATCAGAAGAGATAGTGCAGAGTATGTGTGTTTGTCATTGATGGCAAAGATTATGACAAACAGCGTAGGGATAATGGCATGGCAATGGCAAGTTCAACAAGTGATCATTGGATCCCATTCAGAAGCGTAAAATCTAGGAGACAAGGAAGAAACTCATGGCAGAAAATCGTGAAATGTGAAACCACGACATTTCGGAGTTTCAGATACCGGGAGTTTGAGGAGTTAAGAGTCGAGACTCTTCATCACAGGAGTCCCGAAGTTGCGAAATGAGAAACGTTGAAATCCCGAAATAGGAACATAAAAAAAGACTCCATTTCATAGTTTCGCAGATCGGGAAATCAAAGATCAAAGGAACTTTAACCTTTGAAGTAGAAAACCCCAAAATACTGAAACATGCACATCAACAAAGACTCCATTTCAGAGTTTCGTGGACTGGGAAATCAAAGATTAAAGGAATGAGGTTCCATAACCTCTTGAACTCGCGATATGGGAAATCACAAAATAATCCTAGTCGTTGGATCAAGGACAAATATGGGCCGTCAGACTCAGGAGGTGAATGTGGTAGACCATGTCAGCAAGGATAGGTGGCAAACTATGTTAGAAAGGACACATGGTGCAATCATATAAGGACAAGTGTCAAGTTGATTTGGCATTTCAGGAACCTGGAAATCACAATTCTGATTGACACGTGGCAGACACACAGATCACGACACATCATCGAGTGACATTATTCCAGGAATTTAGTTTCGGGAGTTTTAGCATCAACTCTCCACCAAAGTCCCAAAAGATGAAGTTCCAAGGCGGAGGACAGTCGTTCGATCACCACGGATCGTGGACCGTTGATCTGAAGATCGAAGCACTCAAATGATTAGCGAGTGGTCATAGGCTATGGTCACATTGTCAAGAGTTGGAGGAAAGCGCTAACAAGATAAACTGCATTTCGGAGTTTCGTCGAAATGCAAAAAACACCTTTTGGTTCAAGTTTCAGATACCGAGAGTTGGAAGTGTCGAAACACTTCACCACAGGAATGCCGAAATGTCGAAATGCCCAATTGCAAAAAACACCTTTTGGTGCAGGTTTCGGTTACCGGGAGTTGGAAGTGTCGAAACACTTCACCACAGGAATGCTGAAATGGCAGAATGTCAAAATGCAAAAAACACCTTTTGGTGGAGGTTTTGATACCGAGAGTTGGAGTGTCAAAACTCTTCACCACATGAATGTCAAAATGTCGAAATGCCAGAATGCGAAATGGCGAAATCAATGCAAGATCTTGTGCTTGTAATCCAACAGTGTTGGATACTTGGAAATATGATCGAAGGGCTATTGTTTCTCTTCAAGATTAACTATTCAGTTATGATTCAGTTAGCATAACTGAATCATGACTCTTGGACGGTTGGCGATTCAGTTGCTAATGCATTTTCTTGGAGGTTCACAGTGTAACTGCTAGAAATGACTGATGGTTTCTGCTAGAGGACTTAAAGAGGCCTTAGTGTGATTTCCAGAGGTGCTGAAGAGTCTCAAGGCATCTGCCAGTGGAATGAAGACTGTTCATAGAGGCGATTGACAGATGGAAGAGCATTGAAGCCTGTAACTGCAACAGAGAGGATGAGCTCGACTATGATAGAGAAGATGAATATTCTTGACTGCTAGACAGGATAAGGAATATCGGCATAACACCCAGTGATGATGGACGTATGGTTTTAATCGACAGAGAAGCTGAAGAGTTGCAATGATGATCAGGCAGAGCACTCAGTGTGTAGAGCATGAAGAAGCATTGTGCATATAGTATGCACAAGCTGCACAGAGACTATATGTATGAAGAACAAAGAAGAGATGGTTATTTCTATTGAGAGTGATTCATGTGTGTAGAAGGAGGCAGGGTGTAGCATCTTAAATGCACAGAAGAGGAATGGTGCATAGAAGGGACATGGTGCACATAGAATAAAAGGAATAAGAACATAAAGCGTAAGGAAAATGTGCAGGAAGACACTGACACAGACAGAGTAGGGCAGTGTAGTAGAACAGTGATGAGACTAGTAAGCCATTGATGAACATTATATCACTGTAATAAGTTTCAGTAGCAAAGATTTATATTTCAGGGTGGTTGGGAGGTGTTAGGTAGGAATCTTGTCCTCAAAGGTTCAAGTGGGTGCTTGAACACAGGGAGTTGTAGCTTCCATCTGGTTGCATCCAGAGAAACCAGGGTGGTAGGGTGGTGCAAGGGAGAATTGTTATTCTCTGTTTTACAGGTTGGTGCCTGTGTGACTAGAAGTTGGTGCTGGAACACTTAGGGAGTTGTTTCTTCCTTCTGGTGGGTGCTAGAGAAACCAGGGAGTTGGTGCTTCCTTCTAGTGGGTGCTAGAGAAACCAGGGAGTTGGTGCTAGAGAAAATAAAGAGTTGGTGCTCTCAGCAAGTTGCAGCTTGCAAAACAGAGGTTGTAGCCTCACAATGAGTTGGAGCTCATATGTATGATAATGTATAGAATGTAAAGATTACTTATCATACTAAGAAGAAGAGGTTTTTACCCTTTATGGGTTTCCTCGGGAAATATCTGTCTCTGTATATTTCATATTTGTGACTGATGTCGAATGTTCTATTGCTTACCTCCCTGCATTATTGTGATTGTCATTAAGTTCTCTGCAAAGAGTTTAAAATAAATATAATTGTTTAAGCATGGTAACAACTGATTCACCCCCCCTTCTCAGTTGTCCAACAATTGGGATCATAGCCATTTCCTTTTATCTAAAGGTAGATCTGTAAGCTTAAACATGAAAAGTCATGAAGTTTCAGCCACTAAGCCTCCTATGTTTGATGGAATAAAATTTTCCTTCTGGAAGGTTAGAATGAGAACATACCTAATGGCCTTAGGTGCTGATGTTTGGGATGTAGTAGAGACTAGATACATAAATCCTGTTGTGCTAGCTTCCAAGGATGATAAGTTAGAATTTAGATTTAATGCTAAGGGAATGAATGCTATCTTGAATGGACTTGCAGAAGCCGAGTTTTTAAAGGTGATTCATCTTGAAACTGCCAAAGAAATGTGAGATAAATCATTAGCAGTAATGAAGGTAATGAGAAGGTAAAAGATGCCAACTTCAAACCTACAGAGTATAGTTTGAAATGATATAGATGAAAGAATATGAAACCATTGGGAAGTATTTTCTAAGAGTTGAAGAACTAGTAAATGCAATGAAATCACTTGGTGAAAAAATTGAGGAACCCTCTTTAGTTCAGAAAATTTTGAGATCTCTGACAGATAGGTTCAACCCAAAGGTCTCAGCTATAGAATAACATAATGTTATAAAGGCTTTGGTTTTTGATCAACTTCTGGGAACGTTGATTGCATATGAAATGAGGATAGTTACAGATAAACCCACCTCTAGAGAAGCATCATTTAAAGAAGATAAGAATGAAGATTCTGAGCCTGATGAAATTGAAGCAAAATTCGTGAGAAGACTAAAGAAAGGACCAGGCAAGTACCAAGGTAAGTTTCCCTTCAAATGTTTCAACTGTGGTAAGATAGGTCACTTTGCAAATAAGTGTCCACACAATAAGAAGGACTAGAACTCTGAAGGTGAAGAGAAGTACAAATCCAAAATATTTGATAGAAAGAAAAGTTTATGTGTAAACAATGATGACTCATCATAAGACACCGATAGTGACTCTTCCTATGAAGATAAGGTAAATGACTTCATGCTTATGGCCAAAGAGGATTACGATAATAAAATAACAGGAAGTGATGATAATGATGAAGAAGTTTTGGTTGATATGGAAGGAGAACTGATTAGTGCACTGGAAGAGATTGACAGACTAAGAATTAAGAACAGAAAGCAAAAACAATTGTTGATACGGTTCAAGAAAGATAGTAAACAGCCTAATGAAGACTTTTCCCTGCTAAAAGTAGAATTAGAAGAGGCAAATAAAATCGAGGAAATTATGAAACAACAGTTATCAGAAAAGAAGGCAAGATGTAAAGCTCTAGAAGAAGAAGTAGTGAAAACTAGGAAAGAGTTGGAGAAGTTTCAAGCCTTGTATCATCAGAATCTGTTAAGTATCAAAGCCTCAGAAGGATTATCCACCATTCTGAATCAGCATCAGAATCCAAAGTTGAAAATTGGTTTGGGTTATGAAGAGGGATCAAGTAGTGGTCATCCAAGAAACAAAGAACCCATCAAGTTTTCCAAATCTACAACCAATGACAACAACAAACCTACAGAAACAAAGGAAGACAATCAGCCACCCAGGAGGAGTAAAGAAAAAGGTGCCAACACTGAATCTATAGAACAAAGAAATAATGCACTCCCTACTCAAGGAAATCATCAGCATGGAAAAAATCAACCTAGTCAAAGAAGACAACCATTTTCTAGGTACCAAGGATTTTTCTATGGATATTATTTTTTCTGTTCTAACTTTGGTCACAAAGTTGTAAGCTATTCTTTAAAATTTAGATATTAGCAAGCAAGACATTCAAGGTATATATATATTCCACAAAATGAATGAGACACCCAAGTAAAAAATCTCCACAGATTGAAAATCACTTGATGGCTGGGAAAAGGACACAGGTTAAGCATAACAATCATTTTGACTATTTAATCAACGAACCAGAATGCTACATCTGTCATAACTATGGACATAAAGTTGTTGATTGTCGCTTAAAGAAATATAAATTAGATTTGAATTCCTCTGCTGAAAATGTCAAGGTTTGGAAGAAGAAAGAAAGTGATAAGTGTGGATTAGTGTTGTCAGCTCAAAGATAAAAGAACCCCCGGAATATAGATAGTAGATGTTCCAATCACATGACTGGAGAAAAGAATAGGCTTCTACTTATAATAAAAATCAAAATAGGAAATGTGATCCTTGAAAATTATGAACCAGGTAAAAACAAGGATAAAGGGATGGTGAGTTTAAGTAGTGGAAAAGGATATTCTCAGGATGATCTTCCTATAGATGGGATGAAACATAATTTTCTCATTGTAAGTCAAATGTGTGACAGAAGATGTAAAGAGGTGGTCCTTTCCAAAGACTGTAAGATAAAGTCTGTAAACTCAGGACAAGTGGTGTCTAAAAGCATAAGGACAAACAACAATGTTGATGTTGAATCCTCCCCTGCAAGTAAAGAAGAAGATTCAGATACAATAAAAGAATGTTCAATTCGCATTTATCCCATGGAAGAAGTAGGAGAAGAATCATGTCATAAGCTGGAAGCAAAAGTTTTGAAGGTTGAGAATTCAAATGCCCAAATCAAGTTCTTGAACAGTTCCATGACCCTGGATAAAATCTTGGATAGTCAGAGATCACCAAATGAAAAATTCGGCATTGGATACAACAAGGAAGAAATCAATACTCCTAAAAAACCTGATACAGGTCCTTCGTCTGTGAAAAAGAAAAGCAAGTATGAGAGTGGTTGTAGTGGTTTTTTCTTGTGATTGAATATGGTCATAAAATCCTTGGATTGTATGCATCATGAAAGAAAAATGAATTTGTAGTAATAGAAATCGATGAGAATCAATGGGGAGATCCAAGGGTTATTTAAAAAGTACAAGCTACAATTACGCAGTGTTTCAGTAGGACAACAACATCTTCAACAACAACATTTTGTTTTACAAAATGATATACATGACATCCTGTAGAGATAAAAAGAGGAAATACCTTGTTAAGGAAAGCTAACCTTTTAGGAACAAAGGGGGAAAATAGTCAGAAGCAGAGAGAACAATGACAGGGGGAGTCATCCAATTATGACAAGAAAAGGTTGATGAAGGAGTCCCAGTAAGAGAGGTGAGCAATTTTGAGCATTATATAGAGGATACAACAGAAGTTGAAGATGAACAGGTCCAAGAATCAGAAGGAGAAGACTCTAGTTTAGATACAAATATTATGCAGGCCTCAAATAAGAGAGTCCATCCTGTCAGGGGGAGTTTGTGTTGGTTTAATATCTGATACCTCCTAAAAATTTTGCAACAGCTCAGGGGGAGCATGTTTTCATTGACATTGATGTCAAAGGGGGAGAAAAGAGTCTGGGTTCCTTTGTTGCCATCAATGCCAAAGGGGGATATTGTTGGCATGTTTTACAGGTAGCGTATTCTTGTCATTGATGGCAAGTACAACAACAAAAATGGCTTATGTATAGGAACGATGTGCCAGGTGGGCACCAGAAGTATTTTGGGAAGACACAGCAGAACAAGCTCGATAAGATCAGAAGAGATAATGTAGAGTATGCGTGTTTGTCATTGATGGAAAAGATCACGACCAGCAACGCAGGGATAATGGAATGGCAATGGAAATTTCAACAAGTGATCGTTGTATCCCATTCAGAAGCGTAAACTCCAGGAGTCAAGGAAACAACTCACGGTAGAAAATTGCGAAATGCGAAACCACAACATTTCAGAGTTTCAGATACTGGGAGTTGGAGGAGTCAAGAATCGAGACTCTTCACCACAGGAGTCTCGAAGTTGTGAAATGTGAAACGCCGAAATCCTGAAACAGGCACATCAACAAAGACTCCATTTCAGAGTTTTGTAGACTGGGAAATCAAATATCAAAGGAACTTTAACCTTTGAAGTAGCGAACCCCAAAATCCCGAAACAGGCACATCAACAAAGACTCCATTTCGGAGTTTCGCAGACCAGGAAATCAAAGATCAAAGGAACGGGGTTCCTTAACCTCTCGAACTCGCGAAATAATCCTATTCGTTGGATGAAGGACAAATCTAGGTTGTTAGACCCAGGAGGTGAATGTGGCAGACCATGTCAGCAAGGACAGGTGGCAGCCTACGTCAGAAAGGACATGTGTCACAATCATATAAGGACAAGTGTCAAGTTGATTTGGCATTTCAGGAACCTGGAAATCACAATTCTGAGTGACATGTGGCATAAACACAGATCACAACACATCATCGAGTGACATCATTCCAGGAATTTAGTTTCAGAAGTTTTAGCATCAACTCTCCACCAAACTCCCGAAAGCTGAAGTTCCAGGGTGGAGGATAGTCGTCCGATCACCATGGATCATGGACCGTTGATCTGAAGAGCGAAGCACTCAAATGATTAGTGAGTGATCATAGGCTGTGGTCACATCGTCGAGAGTTGGAGGAAGGTTCTAACAAGCTAAACTCCATTTCGGAGTTTCGCCGAAATGCGAAAAACACCTTTTGGTGCAAGTTTCGGATATCAGGAGTTGGAAGTGTCGAAACACTTCACCATAGGAATGCCAAAATGTTGGAATGCCGAAATTCGAAAAACACCTTTTGGTGCAAGTTTTGGATACCGAGAGTTGGAAGTGTCGAAACAATTCACCACAGGAATGTCGAAATGCGAAAAACACCTTTTGGTGCAGGTTTCAGATATCGGGAGTTCAAAGTGTCGAAACACTTCACCATAGGAATTCCAAAATGACAGAATGTCGAAATGTGAAAAACACCTTTTGGTGTAGGTTTCGGATATCGGGAGTTGGAGTGTCAAAACTCTTCACCACAGGAATGTCGAAATGCTGAAATGTTGGATTGCGAAATGGCGAAATCAACGCGAGATCTTGTGCTTGTAATCCAACGGTGTTGGACACTTGGAAATCTGATCGAAGGGATATTGTTTCTCTTCAAGATTAGATTTTCAGTTATGATTCAGTTAGCATAACTGAATCATGACTCTTGGACGGTTGGCGATTCAGTTGCTGATGCATTTTCTTGGAGGTTCACAGTGTAACTGCTAGAAACGACTGATGGTTTCTACCAGAGGACTTAAAGAGGCCTCAGTGTGATTGCTAGAGGTGTTGAAGAGTCTCAAGGCATCTGCCAGTGGAATGAAGATTGTTCATAGAGGCGATTGACATATGGAAGAACGTTGAATCCTGTAACTACAACAAAGAGGATGATCTCGACTATGATAGAGAAGACGAAGAGCCTGGACTACTAGACAGGTTAAGGAATCTCAGCATAACACCCAGTGATGATGGATGCATGGGTTTAATCGCCAGAGAAGCTGAAGAGTTGCAATGATGATCAGGCAGAGCACTCGGTGTGTAGAGCATGTAGAAGCATTGCGCATATAGTATGCACAAGGTGCATAGAGACTATATGTATGCAAAACAAAGAAGAGATGGTTGTTGCTATTGAGAGTGATTCATGTGTGTAGAAGGAGGCAGAGTGTAGCAGCTTAAATGCACAGAAGAGGAATGGTGCATAGAAGGGACATGGTGCACATAGAATAAAAGGCAGAAGAACATAAAGCATAAGGAAAATGTGCAGGAAGACACTGATGCAGATAGAGCAGGGCAGTGTAGCAGAACAATGATGAGAGTGGTAAGAAATTGATGAACATTATATCACTGTAATAAGTTTCAGTAGCAAATATTTATATTTCAGGGTGGTTGGGAGGTGCTAGGGAGGACTCTTGTCCTCTGAGGTTCAAGTGGGTGCTTGAACACAGGGAGTTTTAGCTTCCATCTGGTTGCAGCCAGAGAAACCAGGGTGGCAGGGTGGTGCAAGGGAGAACTGTTGTTCTTTGTTTTATAGGTTGGTGCCTGTGTGACTGGAAGTTGGTGCTTCCATACAGTTGGTGCTGGAACACTTAGGGAGTTGTTTCTTCCTTCTAGTGGGTGCTAGAGAAACCAGGGAGTTGGTGCTTCCTTCTAGTGGGTGCTAGAGAAACTAGGGAGTTGGTGCTTCCTTCTAGTAGGTGCTAGAGAAAATAGAGAGTTGGTTCTCTCAGCAAGTTGCAACTTGCAAAACAGAGGTTGTAGCCTCACAATGAGTTGTATCTCATATGTATGATAATGTACAGAATGTAAAGATTACTTATCATACCAAGAAGAAGAGGTTTTTACCCTTTATGGGTTTCCTCAAGAAATATCTATCTCTGTATATTTCATATGTGTGATTGATGTCAAATGTTCTATTGCTTACCTCCCTGCATTATTGTGATTGTCATTA
>ML791034.1:181749-215845 GCA_009831015.1 Picea engelmannii
ACAAGGGTCCACTTTTACACCTTCATGAGATACAATATGACCCAAATATTCCACTTCTTGAACCCCAAAGGCACACTTGGAAGGATTTGCATAATTTTTTTTCTCTTCTAATAGTTGTAATACTCTGTCAACATGTTGCACATGCTCTTCCCAAGATTTGTTGTATATTAATATGTCATCAAAAAATACTAACACAATTTTCTAAGGAAGGGTTTGAAAGTAGAATTCATCAAGATTTGAAATGTTGAAGGTGCATTAGTTAGTCCAAATTGAATAACCAAAATCTCATAATGACCTTCATTTGTTTTAAAAGTTGTTTTAATAATTTCTTCCTACCTCATTCTGATTTGATGATATCCTGAATGAATATCCAACTTAGTAAATAATATTTCTCCATGTAATTCATATAATAATTCATCAATGACATGGATATGAAACTTGTCTTTGATGTTCATTTTATTGAGTTTTCTATAATCTGGACACATACGCCATGAACCATCCTTTTGTGTAACCAACACCATTGGTGAAGCGAAATAAATTTGGCTATGTTGAATGATTCCATCCTCTAACATTTCATGGATCATGTGATCAATATCACTCTTATGTGCATATGGATATATGTAAGGCCTAATGTTAGGTGGTACACTTGATGGTTTCAAATGAATAGCATGGTCATGATCTCGAGAAGGTGAAAGACCCTTAGAAATTCCACCAAATACCTTGGAATGATTGTTGATAATTATTTGGAGATTTGATGGAGCATGAGCTATAGATGTTTGAACATCAAGTGAGCACAATTGTGCAATTATGACCTGATGTCCCTTTTTGAGTAATTTTTCCATGCTATTAGAGCTTATCACTTTAGAGGGTTTCCCTTGTATACCTATAAGCTTAATTTCCTTTCCATTTGAGGAAAATATCATGAAAATATTTTGAAAATCAATTGCCACTATTCCCAGTGATTGTAGCCATTGGAACCCTAATAGAACATCAACACCCACCATTTGGATGGAAATCATGGGGCTATCCAGAAACCACTCCCCCATGTTGGATTAATACTATGGAATTTCCCTAAATAATTTATGGTACCTCCATTTGCAATCATTACTTGAAAATCTGGTGTAGGATATACAAAGTAATTGAGATCTTTTACTAATTTGTAATTGGTAAAATTATGGGTGCTACCCGAATCAATCAATATTGTTACCTTTTTATTTTTGATGTATCCTTGTATATTGAGGGTTCATGGAGTAACAATGTCGACCAATGCATGACAATATATTGTTGGAGTAGTCTCTTCTATATATGGGTCTCGTGATGTTTCCAATTCCTGATCTTCTTCCTCGTCACAGTCTATGTAGAATAATTTATTCTCACCGCATTTATGCCCCTTACTATACTTTCTGTCACAATTGAAACATAGTCCTATTTATCTTCTTTCATCCATTTTTTGAGGTGGAAACCGTGTTGGTTTAGGTACTCTATATTATTCATCTTCACAGTCTATGTAGAATAAGTTCCTCTCACTGCAATTATGCCCTTTACTGTACTTGTCAAAATTGAAACATAGTACTTTTTCTCTTCTTTCATCCATTTGTTGAGGTGTCAAACTTGTTTCTTGAGGTATGGTTTTCTTATGACCCCCAAAACAATCTCTGCTTCCAATGCTAGACTTGGCTGTAGCCTTATTTTTGGCATGAATGTGACAAGCATTTTGCATAGCTTCCACAATATTTGTAGGTTGTCTTAAGAAAATATCATGTTTAATGTCTTCTTTTAATACAACCATGTAAGCTTCCAACAAGTGTTTGTAACTTATGTTATCCACCCTAGTGGCCAATACCTAGAATTTTGAATTATAATATTCAATATCACTTAAGTTATTGATTCTTGTGAATTAACTGAAGTCGTCTTGTTCCCAAACTTTCCCATATTGCGCTTCTAAGTCTCCTGTAAATAAATCCCAAGTGTAGTGACATAAAGGGGGCTGCCTTTTCACTATCCATTAATACCATTGATATGTTTTTATATCAAAATTATAGGTTTCTATGTGAATCCTTTTCCTATCATCCATAATATTATGTAGTTCAAAATATTGATCTATTTGGTTCACCCAGGTAAAGACTTTTGTACCATCAAACTTCTTTAATTCAATTTTGGGAAAGTTGAATTTAGGAACTCCACCACAATTAAATCCACTATTATAGTTAAATACACTTGAAAATTTCTTATTATCAACAGGTTGTTCAACATGAATACTACCTTTATTTTCATGGGTTCTTGGAATTTTCATATCTCCTTTAGGGAGTCTCTCATCTAGAGGCTGAAGGATTATGGAACTCATAGATTTTTGTATTTCTTATTTATTTTCATCCATATTTATTTTCATATCATCAATATTAATTTCCATTTCTTGAATATTTCTTTGTGATTTTACCCAATTATTGTACCTCTCACTCAATTCAATAAGGTGTTCCTCCAATTTGGACAACATGCTATGTATGTCCTCATTTTCTTCTTGATTCATAGATAATACTTCTGGAGGTTTAATAGGTGTTGTCACATTTTTGGGACCCAAATGGAGTAATAATAATAATACTCCTCTATTCTATATTTATCACAAATTTTGAATCACCAGAAACAAATCTTCCAAAAAATATTTATGCAAATTGTAAGTTACCTGCCTTTTAAAACCTTGATTTGGAGTATGTCCTCCTGGTTAACCTTCCTTCTGGTGTATCTCTAAAATTACATTCCTTATGATTCCAAAATTTATTTCTGTAGACCTCTGATATGTCTTCTCTTCAATTCCATAGTTCTGATAAAAATTGGATGTGCCAAGTGTAAGTTATGCTAACTTCCCCACACCTTGCTAATTTTTGGCCTTTCCAAGAGAGCCAATTTGTACAATGTGCCACACACACAATATTTGATATATGATTCTAAAATTTTTACCAAAAATACTATAGGAAGTCCTCGTTCCAATGCAACTACTATCATATAATGTGCATCCTCTCTGAAGAAGATATGACTATTTTACCCAGAATACATGTTTGAGACTAGCTAATAGGATTAGTCAGATACCCTATCGTCCACAAGGTGTAGCTCGAAAATTATGCTGACCCAAAATATGAAATGTTTACCACAAATACCTTGGTATGTCATATAAATAACCTTGAATTTTCAAGGTCTCGATAATCACATAAACAAAGTTATAGAGAAAATGATAAGATGACTTTCTTGGAGAAGAAAAACCCTAGGATATTTGATACCAAATTTTATGATCCAACACCTTAAAAATGATAAGAAATCAACAAATTACAGTCCACTTCGAGGAGGAACCATCCTTAACGATATATCCACTTCATAACACAATATAAGTTGATATAATATGATCCTAATACTAGATCTCCTTGATATATATATAGGATACAAAGGGCTAAAATTATGATGAAAGGGTGCAATGAAGGGTTCTATCCGACCTACTAGAAATGTAATAATTCTATATCTAGGGATTAATAATGGGTTTTATACATAACATGGGGCTTTGTATAGGGTTTAACATGTATACCATTAACAAACTTGAGACAATCAACCAATAATGATAATGGGTATCAAGGTACCTAGTACAATATAACAAGTGTGAATAAATGAGTTGATGTCTAACACCCGATTGAATCTATCGATCAGGGAAAATTGATATATTCCCACTATCAATAGTGAGGGAACCTACCACATATGACTACAATCATGAAGGTAATAAAAAAGACTCTAGATCCCTATTCCAAAGCAAGATGTGCTAAATTCAATAGGAAGAAATCTTCTAGAAGGAGGGAATTAAGGCATTCCCCCATCATCCAACATGAGTAGCAAAAGATGAAATATTTTGAAGAACCCAAAAAGAAATATTGAAAGTGTTAGCGATAAAAAACGCACCAGCATTTTTGAAAGAACGATGCCTAATATTGTAGGGAACATTTGACTATCTTCCCGATCTCCAAATGCAGATATGAAAGCACCATTGGAAAGCTTAGGATTTGTAGATGTCGATTGACTATTTAAGCATGCAAAACGGACTCTCCATGACTGAGAAATTTGATTTTGACAAAATCTGCGCTTTCACCAGCGCAGAAGGCAGAATTATGACTAGTTAGTTGTTGAAAGCTCCGCCTTTCAGCAACTAAGGAGCAGATTTTCAGGTAAGTTAGCTTTTGAAAGCTTGTCACAGCTAGAATAGCCAAATTTTCTCCCAGATCAGGATTTTTGGGGTTTGAATGGTTTGAAATCTTTTTCAATAAGCTAGTTATGAATATCAAATCAAAATCTGAAGGCCATTCTTGGGGATGAAAGTCAAAAGGGAATTTTTTACTAGATTTGGTGATTTTCAAGGGAAAAATGATAGGGATTTTTGGCACACATCATCAAATTCAAATTCCACTTTCAAAGGAACAGATCAAAGAGCCTTGGAAGGTTAGGCTACACTTCATCAACTTTCAACCAATGTTTGAAGACCAAAAGATAGAGGTTGACCTCATCTTGAGGATCTCTCCTTATCTTTTGTAAATCAGTTTTGACTTTCTATTTTTAGAATATCAGATCCATTGTTTTAGGATCTGAAACTGATTGTAAAAGGCTATAAATCCAAAGACATTTGGAGCACTAGGGGGTTCAATTTTGGATACATTTGGCCTATGTACTTAGACTCTTATTTTGATATGAATCACAATTTTCTTTTGCTACTAATATCAGATTTTCTCATGTGTTTCATTGCTCTGTAATTCAATTCAATTTAGCTCAACTATTAAGAACTGTCATCTTCTTATTTGGCTCATGAATTCGAATTGAATGAACTCTTACTATCTTGTATGACCCTGCATGTTAATGTGCTTGGTTATCTATAATAGTGTTCTTCATACCCCATTCCAAATTATTGCATCTGATTATTGGTTTCTAAAAGCACTGGCTCATTCGAATGCATGATAAGTTGTTCTTCTCATTAGCCATCCTCAGTTATCCCATTGATCCACTTTCATTATTCATGATTTCTTAAGTTACCAAGCATCCTTAGCCTACAACCCTAAGGAGTTACTTGGAGCGATAACAAAATGGCACCATTGTCGGGGAGACGAGTTCAGAAGCTTAACTTCCTAGGAGAACGACAAATCAGATCTAGTTCTTGATGATAGACAAGAAGTAGACATTATCAGGTTGTACATCATCTATCTGGTGAATCCATGAAGGACGAATTCGGTGGTGACTCCACTGTTCTGAAATCCGTTGTCAACCTCACTGGTATGAAATGGAAAAGATCTTAGCTAAGAGGTATGCTTTCTGTGATTTTTTAGATATAGCCAGTTTTCCACATCCAGTGCCAACTATAATTGAATGGGATGATTATCTTCTGATATTCAGAGGAAGCAAGAATGATCATCCCGGTGAGCACTTATTCAATTTTCAGAAGTGCATGCTTGAACATGGCTTTGTTCACGAGGATGTTTTAATCAAGTTGTTCAAATTTTCTTTAGAAGAAAATGCTCATGAATGGTTTCAATCCCTTCCTGCTGTTAGTATCCATTCTCTGAAGGATTTTCATGTGGATTTCAATTCATATTACGAGAATATTTACTCAGCTGATCTTATTTTTGATAACTGTTGTAAAGAATTTGCATTTCACATCCAACATTCAGTTAGTATTCCTTCTGATTGTGAAGATGTTGGTGATAGTCATATTGTAGACACATTTGTCATTGATTCAAATGTCTCTTATAGTTTTGACTATGGGATTAAGGATGCCACGGATTTAGATAAAGAAGTTGCTAATATAAATTCAGTATCCCAAGAAATTCAGAAGCAGTTTTTCTTTCCTTCACCATCGATACTTATCATTCTTGATCTAGAATCTCCAGCAGATATCAAACAATCCATGATTAGTACAGAAATCAGTCTACAACCATTTTTAGATTTACGGATAGCTGAAGGTGCCAGTCTTCATGGGAAAGAGAATACCCATAGATTTTTTTATTTTCAGCTCCAACAACAGGAAAAGGTTTTTCTTTACAGCCTCGCTAATCCTTTTGATGAATGTTGCGAGTCTTTGAGTAGAACATATTTAAATCTGTCTTTGAAGGAAGGTTGGTTCTGCTACCCTGTCAAACTCCATTTCTGTATGTTATGGTTTCTAATATTTTTCAAGTCAAGATCAAACAAGATATCAGTAAGTCAGTTTCTTACTTGGCTTCATTGGAAATTCAGTTTTACTTGATCAATCTGCCTTTACTGGTTAGAGTAGGAATAGATAGAAAATAATCTCGTCATCGAGCAGGAGATCCTTTTCAGTTTAGTAGTTTGCAGCAGGAACTTGTGTTCAACACTTTATTACAGTTTGAATAAGTTGTAGGGATAGATGATGAAGAAGATGACAATGAAGACACATTTATTAATCATATTAGTGCTCTGTCAAGGCTGAAGCCTATGCGAAAGAGACGATTTCCTTGGACTAAAAGTTTAGAGATATCTTTGATTACTAGCTATGTAAGATACAAAGCATCCTTGGGGGCTCGATTTCATCATGTTGACTGGGTCGCAATACCTGGTTTGCCAGCTCCTCCGGAGATTTGCCAAAGAAGAATTGCTTCTTTCAAGCATGAACTAACACTTAGGAAAGATTTGATGAATCTTTGTACATTGCTTTCCACATGGTATGCAAAGCACCTGCAACAACTAAAAAGAGAGCAAGCTCTAGACAATGATAATGTAGGAATCTGAAAAGGTCTTGTAAAATCATCGGCAGAAAAGTCATGTTCATAGTCATAATGCCTCTGCTAATCCTGGTCAGTTGTATGCCTTGTGGGATGATTTTAAATAACCAAGTATTGCAGCTGCAGTTGATGAGGTTATGAGATGCAAATCCATGGCTAAGTTAAGTATAGTGAAAAGGTCTAGGGGTTCTTCCTCATATGTGACAAAATGGTATGATTCTGTTCCATCAGAGAAATTAACTTCAAATGTTCCCATAGATAACAGTGTTGGTCTTGCTTATGGTATCCAACATGAACATTCTTCTGCAATGGGTACACATAATGTATCTTCCTCTGCATCTGCATGTGTTGTACTTGAGGTTCACGTGGGATCTATAGGAGAAAGGTGTGAAGGAGGGAATATTGTTACTGCATGACTGGCTTGTCATTTTCACAGCTCAATATAATGATGCCTACAATATTGTTGAATTTGGGAAGCCCGGTACCACTGGTTCGCTTGATGTTGCATTTTCACATTGTCCACAGTTGCAATCATTCGCCTTGGCTTGCCTTGCCCGACTGCTAGATTCAATCCTCCATGGATTTCTCCACATACCTTTTTGTTTCATGTTTAGAACTGCAATTTTCCACGGTTTTCGTTTCCACTATTATGATCTGAGTGAGGTTCATTCTTCTCGTGACTCAGGTTCGATACTTGGCCGGACCTTTCTGAGGTGGAATATTTTTATACATTCGAGCTCTGTTTTGAAGAGCCATGTGTGGAGGCCCAGAACATTTGAAGCCTGCTAGCCCACACGAAGAAGGAGATAAAGTCAAAATGGTTGAGAATCAGGCTATCAACGTGAAAGAAATATCTGAATCTTGCTAAAATCTACATGAACTAGCTGCCAATATCTCAAAGATTCAGATTCCAAAAATTGCACAGGTGAAATCTCTGCGTTTGTTTGAAACATTTGACAGATTGAAGGCATTGGGCCGCATGGAAGATGAAGGAGGCTTTCAGGAGAATAAAGAATGGCAAGATTTTTGGTAATAGACGTCGAAAATCCCTCATATAGAACGGTCACGTTGGATTTGTGTTATCATGCCACGATGCAGAGTTAAATTATGTCCGCGACTCCGATACCTTCTGTGCCAGGTACTCACCCAATTATCCAAGAGTTGTTATAGAGGATGGAATACCATGGGAACGCATTAGGAAATCGGCTGTTGATACATCTCCAAGTGAGATTCACATTCCAAATATTGCTGAGGAGATCATATAGAAGTCCAATGGAAAAGGTGTCAATACTTTCCATAGGTTGGTGGTATTGTATAGTTGGCCATGTTGCTAATTGTACAAGAGATAATCAGGACTGTAAATGCCATCTTGATGATATTCCTTTTCCAGTTCTTCATTTTAAATTAACTTCATACATGATTCACATGAATCTGATGTATATACGATTTCCAGTTATTGCAGTTAATTTTCCTGGTACAAGTTTGAATTCTACTCTGTATTCCTGATGATGGGTGGAGTGTCTGCCCACTGGTTGGATGTCTCACACAGTTCAGTTCTTATCAGTTGAGATGTTTCAAAACATCTCACATAGTTCTTGTCCATAAAATTTTGCTAATACTGTGTTTAGTTTTTTTTTTAACACAGTGCTTTGGATTTGGAACATAAGTACTGTGCTTAGAATTCAAGCATTATATCAGGGGTTCAAGGAGGAGTAAATTTTAAATAAAAAAGAATCCTGAAGATAGCAGTGGGTTAGATGGATTCTATGGAAGCATTCGGAAATTGTACAGCGAAGATGAGATCTCTGCATGGTTAGAGTTGTGGCCAAAACAATCTCTCCAATAGTGAACTGTACAAAATTAATTTTGAGATTCCCATTTGTCGTCACATGGCCAGCCTTCATGGATAAATGATATGCTGGACTCACCCTCTTCAAAGTTGAGGTAGAACGACTTCAGACCAGGATGGAGTCATTGGAGGCGAGAGAAGGAAATGTGCTTAAAAGTTGAATCAGCTGAAATTGCATGGAGAGTGGTTGCCAACGCTGATGCCAGGATAACTGATCTGGAGACCAAATTGCAAGAATGTATGGCAGAAAGAAATAATCTTGAGATTAGTCTAGAATAAGTTGTACAAGAGTTAGGAAGGAAAGACATTGTCACTGAATTTAAAGTCATGGTTTCAACTTTACACAAAGAGATGGGCATGATGCAAACACAATTAAGTAGATTCAAGGAGATAGCTTGTGAAGTCCACTCTTTGCGAGAAGAAGTTCATTCACTTACAGATATACTTACTAGAAAGACAAGTGAATGCAAACACTTATCAGATAAATGTGAAGATCAAGATGGTGAACTCAAGTCCCTTCAAGATGAGATTAAGGAGCTGCAAGAAACAGAAGAAGAGTTGAAGCTGATATTTGATATGTATGGACGTGAGTTCTCGGATTCTAGGTTGATGCAGCAATTCTATAGTATCAGAATCAAAAACTTGCTCAACAATTAGATGCTCAGAAAAATGAAATCCATGTCCTCGAAGGAAAATTTAATCTGCTCAAAAGCAAACAAACTGCCTACAATAACATATTGATTACAGTAAACAATTCTTGGAATCAGTTGGTAGAGGATTTGGGATTGCTGGCAATACGTGCTAGTGGGAAGGCAACTGGAGTTCAGGTTTTAGATAATTATCAGCCTTCAAAAGAGAGTATTGCTTCATGTCATCCAAAAGAAACATTTTTGTATCGGCTTTTGGAAACCGGTGCAACTGAAAACAGTGGAGCAAATGATTTTACTAATCATGTTGAGCAAGCTCTTGATTTGAGGCATGCTTCGACAGTGAATATGATGAAATGTTTAGTAGAAGCAATTGATGACCAAAGAGCCAAAAATGAGGAACTGTCTTTGATTATCCAGGAGAGGCTATCCACAGATAATTCCAACAAACAACTACTGAAAGTGGATGACGGATTAAGACAAGAAGTCAAAGAATTGCGGGAAACAATGGATGCACTTCACTTGAAACACAGGCATTTTGCAAATGAAGTTTGGACATTTCAAGATAGCCATGCAAGGGTTCAGTCTACTATAAAACGGTTGACAGGCAATCTGGAGGAGACTATAGCAGAGCTTGAAGAAAGCAGGCGCAAGATGGTGAGCTTGAAAACACAGAGGGATGCAACACCTGGAGCATCTATACTAGTGTTAAATATAGGAAATAAAAATGATATGGAGGACAAGTCTGGGGACAAGAATAGGGAGCTAGAGGATATAGAAGAGGCATTGGAAGATATTAAGATGTTAGCAGCAAGCAGGTTGTCAGAGCTACAAGAGGCACATGAAGAAAAGATGAAAATTTTAAAGCAGCTAGAACTTATGAAGGAAACTGTAAAGGATGAGAAACAGGTTTTGTCATAAAGACCCTATATTTTATTGAATGAGCAGCTTCAACATTGAAAATCCAACAAAGAAGGGCCCCCAACATAGACGATCTGCAAGTGATTCATTTGCTTTCCTTGAAACTCCTGTGACTTCTACTCCAATAGAGGAAATTGCAGAGGAATATGAAATCGATTGTAGCAATGTAGCATCCATACCATCCAAAGGATCCCACTTTGACAGATTGGATGAGGAGCAGCTCATGTCAATGTTTGTTGACATTGAACCATTCCACAAACAACAGAATCCATCAAACCAATCAACTTCTAATCATACTCCTGCTGCACTATCAACTGCTTTGGATAACAGATGTTCATAGAAACAGACAATTTCTGAAAACCCTTCGATACCATAGATAACAACAGTTGTGCATTCAGATTTCCTTTTGTATGCTCTGCAGCTGTGGTGTCGTTGCTTAAATTATTTCGATATCTCTAACTTGTTTTTCCTCACTTTCTTAGCATATCAATTCTTGAATCAAGCATTGCAGGTCACCTAAGGTTCAAACATCAAGTGTCAACAACACTTTATCGAGCAGCTGTTGAAGAATCTAACACTCTATGCAGGATCATTGCTGCTCTGTATTATTTTCTTCTCAAAGATAAAACAGAACTTTCACCAGCGCGGAAGGCTACCTGCACATATCAGAGGATCTAGAAATGGTTTGTATCTGAAGTTGCTACTGTAGTGATACACGATCCGGAATTTTTTTACAGGAACATGGTTGCAACCGACAACACCCTCCGTTGTGGTGGAGCAGATTGGTTTCCTTATTGTGTTTATGGAAGGCTGAAATATGCAATTGGTGAAAATCCTCATGTCTCTCCTAATCATGGAAGATAGTCATGGTGGATGTGCCTGTTGACTTCATATTGAGAACTGGAAGCATTGTAAACAGAGAGAGGAGCTTCATCTAACAAGCCCTGAGGTCTTTGTACTCTTGCAGGTAATCAAAATTCATCAAGTTTTGATTTTGGGTAAGTTTCTGTTTTCGGTGGTTTAGGCGAGCCCATGTGTGTGCTCATTAACCTCCGAAAGGGATGAATGAATCCATGGCCCAATAATAAAGGCACAAGGTCTTCTAGGTTCCTGGAGACCTCACAGGGAGGTATCCATCCCAGTTGAAGCCAGATGTTAGCGATAAAAAATGCACCAACATTTTTGAAAGAACAATGCCTAATCTTGTAGGGAAAATTTGACTAGCTTCCCAATCTCCAAATGCAGATCTGAAAGCACCATTGGAAATATTAGGATTTGTAGATGTCGATCGACTATTTAAGCATGCAAAACAGACTCTCCATGACTGAGAAATTTGATTTTGAAACAATCTGTGCTTTCACCAGTGCAAAAGGCAGAATTATGACTAGTTAGCTGTTGAAAGCTCTGCCTTTTAGCAGCTAAGGAGAAGATTTTCGGGTAAGTTAGCTGTTGAAAGCCTGTCATGGCCAGAATATCCAAATTTTCGCCCAGATCAGGATTTTTGGGGTTTGAATGGTTTGAAATATTTTTCAATAAGCTGGTTATGAATTATCAAATCAAAATCTGAAGGCCATTCTTGGAGATGAAAGTCAAAAGGGAATTTTTTACTATATTTGGTGATTTTCAAGGGAAAAATGATAGGGATTTTTGGCACACATCATCAAATTCGAATTCCACTTTCAAAGGAACAGATCAAAGAGCCTTGGAAGGCTAGGCTACACTTCATCAACTTTCAACCAATGTTTGAAGACCAAAAGATAGAGGTTGACCTCATCTTGAGGATCTCTCCTTATCTTTTGTAAATCAGTTTTGACTTTCTATTTTTAGAATATCAGATCCATTGTTTTAGGATCTGAAACTGATTGTAAAAGGATATAAATCCAAAGACATTTGGAGAACTAGGGGGTTCAATTTTGGATACATTTGGCCTATGTACTTAGACTCTTATTTTGATATGAATCACAGTTTTCTTTTGCTACTAATATCAGATTTTCTCATGTGTTTCATTGCTCTATAATTCGATTCAATTGAGCTCATATATTAAGAACTGTCATCTTCTTATTTGGCTCATGAATTCGAATTGAATGAACTCTTACTATCTTGTATGACCTTGCATGTTAATGTACTTGGTTATCTAGAATAGTGTTCTTCATACCCCATTCCAAATTACTGCATCTGATTATTGGTTTCTAAAAGCACTGGCTCATTCGAATGCATGATAAGTTGTTCTTCTCATTAGCCATCCTCAGTTATCCCATTGATCCACTTTCATTATTCATGATTTCTTAAGTTACCAAGCATCCTTAGCCTACAACCCTAAGGAGTTACTTGGAGCGATAACAGAAAGGAAAAAATTGAGGTATGACTTTTGCATGTAACATATGGAATATCACATGGTAGAGACTCTCTGAATAGTATCCAATGATCAAGACTATGAGGAATCCATCAATGGGGTCAAATGGAAACCAAGGTACCACACAAATCCCTATGTGTGATAATGGTTGTTGACTTCGAGCACAATGGAAACCACTCAGCCAAGGACTAATGATGTTTTTCCATCCATTTAGTGCAAGATCACCTATTAGTGATGTAAATAGGCCCTAGGTGAAATTATAGGTCATATTCTCAAAGCAATGTGTCATAGTCGATACGAGCAGACCTAACAGCAAGAATTCAATGGGGACCTTGTATACTAACACGAGTGAGATACAAAGATACTTGTGAAACTGATAGGTACTTGACACGAGGGAATAATGAATTGGAAATTCAAGGATTCTGTAGAGTTTCTGACATAGGTGGACTTTCCTTGAGCATAAACATTACACAAAATGTAACTTGGAAAACATTGACTATAAAATGTGATAAGTCCGGGACACAAGAGGCATCAAAAAACACTCCATATTATTGGAATAATAATTAGCTAGAGGTGATTATGTTAAAAGATGAGAAAAAAGGCCTCATAAATCCATACTAAACCCAATAATGAGGTAAATACTCATAATATTATCCTTTGTTCAAGGGAGACACAAGTAGCTTCCATATAAAAAACAAGACTCATTCCCATCCTTCCTTATTTTATTTTCTTTTTTTCTTTTTCATATTATAAATCTTGAAAAAGAACAAAGTAATGTTATAGTACGATAGAGGAAATGATCATCGCAGGCAAGAAAAATAGTTCCAACCACAAGGAGCATACCTATTCTCAATGCAAGGAAACACATGCAGGTTATGGATGCTCAGGGGAAGTTTCTTCCAGGGATAAAAGGTGTCAAGTCGCAAAGGCTTGTATTGCAAGGTTGGTAACTTTTCAAGAATGCATATATAAGTGGCTATATAAAAACAAGTTGAAGCCAACATTCGACCTGAAAAGTGCAAGAGATCGATATGCAATGCAAGTATAACTCAACAAAACAAATTTTTGGAAGCCCCAAAGGTAATTGGACAACAAAATATGAGAAAACTATATGAAGAGTCAATGCAAAGTCTTGGTGGGACTATAAAGGGATTTCGGGCCTACAAAGAAAACTACAGCACGGGTGCCAAAAAGGCTACTGAGGTACTAAATAGGACACCCATGAAAAGGTAAGATTTACCATATGTAAACAACACCTTTAGAGTAGCTGGAAGGTATAATGTCACAATGAATGGGGTTGATCCTATGGAAAATATGTGATCAATACAAATAAATGCATTGTGAATGTGGAATGAAACCTACCCTATATGCTAGTAAGGAACACAATAACTATGAGGAAGTCAAAAAATGCCAACAGATGTTATAGCACCAGTGATAAATGTTGATATTTTGATGTAACTACGAAATATATTCTTTTGTATTGGTATTGGTCAAACCTTGAGAAGGTCATTGTAATCCTATTCTATAAATCGTCTCAAAAGAAATTATTATTTTCTTTTTATCCTTATTGTAAAAGTCAAAACGACCCCTCTCAGGGTTGCATATTTTTGAGAATCAGTTATGTGTATAAATAGAGGTCGAGTTCCTCTCATTTGTACACACACACAATTCACCTTATCTTGTGTATTTGGAGCATAGAAAGGAAGGTCTAGTGCATGAGGTATTGGTATCTTGGTCTTGGTCTATTTGTGGAGTGCTATAATGTGACATTGTACTAGTTAAAGGAATCTATATTGAAGAATTGGTTGCTAGGTTTTGTCCCCCATGAGGGTTTCCTAGGATATATCATGTGTTTTGTGATTTTTTATCCTTTAGTGATCCTATTACATGCAATTGTTAATGAATGTTAAATAAGATAGTTGTAGATTCTAAAATTCTAACATGGTATTAGAGTAGGTCTCAATAGAAGATAGTTCACATATATATAATAAAAAAGGAATTTTTTTTATTGATAGGAGTGGTTGTCATACAATACAAGATCACAACAAGTGTTCCCTAGTGGAGCACATCTTTTCCCTAGATCAGATCTTCAGAATCTAGAATTTGTGATTTAGGGGAAATATGACTACCAGAACCAAGATTGATGAGATTCTGGAGGGAGCTTCCAAATTCAGAGCCTGGAGGTACAGAGTATCCCTCCTCCTAGAAGAAGATGATCTAGAGAAGTTCACTAAAGAATAGATTTCATAACCAGAGGGAGATGAGGCTAAAGAAAAGTACAATAAGGATATGGTCAAAGAAAAGAGGATTATTGGAGACTCCATTAAGGACCATCTTATTCATCACATATCTTGATTATCCACTCCAAAATAAATAATGGATGACTTAGCCCAAATATTTGAAGGCGACAACATCAATCGACTAATGACATTGAGAAATCAGTTAAAGAACGTGAGGATGCAAAATTCAGAAACCATCCACTCTTATTTCTCAAGAGTGAACCAGGTGAAGGAGGAGATAGAATCCATTAGTGATACAATGAATGGATAATAAATGGTGATGACCACCTTGAATGTCCTCCCAAGTTCATGGGATGCATTTATTCAAGGTAAATGCTCAAGAAGGAAGCTACCCAAGTTCATTAGGTTATGGGAAGATTGCAACCAAGAAGAATCAAGGATGGAAGCAAGAGAAGAGAAGATGGCAGATGATGATCAAGCCCTATCCACCCACACCAGGAAAGGAAAGATTAAGAAAGAACCCTCCTCACCCACAAAGTTTCAAAAGGGATGAAGAAATAACCCAAATATCAGATGATTATTTTGTCATAAAATGGGACACATTGATAGGAATTGTTCCCTCATTCAGAGACCAAAGGAAAATAAAGGAGACAAAAGGAATCATGTGCATACAACTGAATATGATGAGCCACCCAAGAAGGTTGCACAGGAATATGAATCAAGTGATGATGAGTATTTGTGTTCCTGAGATTAATCCTAAGGCTCAAAGAGTAATCTCAGGCATCAAGAATGTTTAAGGAGAATATTTTAAACGAGTTATTTTCCTACCTTTAGTTATATAAGAAATGATCCTTAAATTAAATTAAAAATAGGACAGTATAGAGGATGCATTTCGTTGTCTGAGTAACAATTATAATATCAAATGGTGTGAAGGAAAGCTACAAAATTGTTAAACAAAGCTAGGAATCAATTGAAGATGACTCTCACCTTGTTTACAGTGGAATAAAAGTAAAGAGTGCACCCTTGAACATGATATAAAATGCAATAATTCACGCAACTTGCAGGTCTTGTTTTACTCACAGTAAATACAGAGGAAAAACTGCTTACCTAATGAATTACTGATAAAATATGATTACAATAGTTGTAATACTAAATTGCAATCAATCACTTATATATGAATTACATAAGAAATTAGGAGATATGGAAATACAAAAGAAACACATAACTCAAACTGAATGAAAATTAGAATCTTTGTCTGCACTTGTATTAATACTCAAAAAAGAGAGTTTCTCTATTACATATGGCAAGAAGCAACCTCAAATAGATCTTGGATCTATGTAATTATACAAAATCTGTCACAACTGAAAATGGTTGGACTTCTTACAATATTTAATTAAAATAGCATAAATCTGAAATAAAACGACAATGTGTAAAATATGATGCGCTTCACTAGCATTCTCCTCTGTCTCTTCACCTACTGGCAGAAACGTTTTTTTCCTTAGTCCTTTAGGCTGAATACAAATTTCATATAGACCACCTTAATAATTAAGCATATTGTATTGGTCGTTCTAGTTTTGTCGCCATATGTCCCTCCATATAGATTCAATAATGCGATGAATCACAATTGAGATCAGGGGGGAGGATAATCAGATGAATAAGACTGCATGGCTTGTTAATGAACAGATAAAAGATACATGAAAAAGTAATCGTCTGTGGAAATAATGATAATGGAACGAGTGTATGATGATGAAGTGGGGATAAGTGGAGATTATAATGAAGGTGAATGAGATAAGTGGTTGTTGGAAGGTGAAATGTAGAGAGGGTAAAAGGAAAGGGCACTGTGCATGTTTTCTTACTTTCTCCCAGCTATGCTTTCTTTTCCATGTTCAATACATTGGTTGAATCTATCCAATAATAATTCCACCACGAGCCTTGAGGGATCAATTATTTCATTTACATGGAAAGTGAATAATTTCCTTTCTACCTGTGGCTTCTTTTCTTGGATCCTTTTCACTTATTGAGCTATGGCATGGAACTGTGACCTTGGATTCACTATCCATTTATTTATTTTAAGAAGATCAATTTGGCTCATATCCTGAATGGCTACCAGAGTTTCTTCTTTGCTTTTTCTGAAATTCTGTTGGTCCATCTCTATATCAATTTTCCCCAGGGATTCTGACATATTACTTCCCTCAAAATAAATTAGCCCTTTTTCTAATGATGAAAATGCTTCTAGGAAAACTTCTTTTACCTATCTGGAAAATATTGTACTCTTTGCCAGATTAGTTTCCCAGACCTTTAGGGCCATATCACCTCTTAATTGTTCAAAAGGAGAGAGAAGAGGAAAATATGGGACATTTTCTTTCTGCACTAATATGATGGTTTCTTGAAATTTAGCTCGAGATGAGAGAGCCTATCTTTACTTGAAATAGATGTCCTTCATAGAAATATCTACTTCCTCGTAGCACTTTTGGATGGCATCTACCTTCATAAAAAGGTCTTGCTGGGAAACTTCCAGTCTCTCATTTAATTCCAGTGCTTGAGGTTGGAAGGCTGAGATGTCTATCGGGGTACCTTTGGTCAAGTCCAATATAGCTTGCAATTGTTCTATCATTTCATCACGTTGAGTGACCATACCTTGGTTTATTTTTGAACTCTAATGGAGCTCATCAAGGTTGGCCTGAAGCTGTTGAATTTGCTATTGATCTTGAGCTCTGATTTTCTCGAAATATTGACTCATTTTATTCCTGACAGTTTTCTTAGTGGTGTATATCTTATTTTTAAAACGATATACCAATAGGCACTTTTGTCGCATTTGTTTGGTAAAAATTTCCACAAACCATTGATTGGCAGTGGAAAAAACACCTAACTAACATGCAACTTCTTTTGCGAATTCTGGATCATCTCGGTCATTCCCGTCATACACCATTCTCTGTCTTTTAGTTATCACTCCATATTTTTGGTGCGATTCTCTTTTCAAAATGGCCTTCTATTTCTTACTAAAGAAGAAATCCGAAGGAGGCATATCTTCGGGCGAGATGGGGGTAATATCACCTATAAAATCAATTTCAAAATTAAGATTTCTAAAACTAGATTGCAGAGGTGTCAATGATGTAATGGGAGTAGTAATCTCTGTGGACTGTTGCTATTCTATTGTATTTGAGGTGCCAGCGGGAGTAGCTGGAGATGAAGGAGGCACTTCTTGTCCTTGATTTAGGAAATATTTAAGTTGAGCTAGGGCTTGGGGGCTTAGATGGTCTGACAATGAAGATTCTAATTCCTGTGTCAACACCTCCGAGTTCTTTGGGATTCCCTCAACTTTGTGTTTACCAGGGTGAATTGATGCTGAACCTATAGGCATGGTCTCCTTTGAAGGGGGAGTGGCTATTGACTCTCCTTGCATTATCTTTGGCAGACTAATCCTCCCGTGATTTTGAAAGCTAAGAAAACCATTTTTTTGATTCAGGGGAAGGTTTTGGAATCTGCCTTGAACTTCCTCATAAGATCTAACCCCCCTGAATATTTCATCATACAGGGATTTCTCATGCATATATCACTTCATATTGAACTGGGCCAGGTGGTTTTCCACTATCTTACATGGATCGTTTCTTTTGAACTCGATGTCAACCAATTCGGAATCCTCCAAAGCCACAACCTCCACTTTGGACTGACCTAAATCCAGTAATGAAAACATGCCAACCTAAATAGGGAAAGTTGTCCATACCTTTTTTTGTGCTGCCTTCAGCTCCTTGCTGATGCCTTATGTCATTGTCTGGTAGGACACTTCACTGCAGACGAGTCGGTCCAGTAAAAATTGTGGGAGAGAATGGGGAGGAATCGAGCACCCAAAAACCCTGATGTAGGAGAAGTTCTCCTCAATAAACCAATATGCTATCTTACCCAAGTTTCGTATAATCTTGTTCGAATTATGGGGAGGTGGGTGACCATATAGTGATATATGAATAGGAACCACAACATTGTGACATATTTCATAAAATAAATCCTTGGATTTCTCTTCCCATAGCTTGGAATGGTAGAAATGAATGGGCTCGACATTGCCGGGGTCCAGCTCCAATTCATCAATGGAAAAGGTGTCATGAAACAAGTGGAATCCATGATATAGGCCAACACGTAAAAGGGGGTAGGTTGTCCTTTTGATTTTCATTGTTTTATATTTGAAAATCCCCTTGGCCAAGTTATCGGACAACATTTTGGCCCAATTGAAAGTGAAACCCTCTACCACCTTGTGCATAATGGATACCCATTCCACCGAGAAATGCGTAGGGCTCTTCTTCTCGAAAAATTGACATAGCATCATGGATACATACACCATATGAGTCTTCAAAGATGTTGTGGCATATATACCATGAGCGTCGGTTCTGAATCTCTCCGGGTGCTCCCACGAAGACTTGATTATATAGTGACAATAATTGGCGTACTCAATGCATTTCTTTTTCTCAAACTCCATAATGAATGCAACATTGTATGTTTATCTAGGATTAGGGGAGATTTTTTACATTACTTGCATATGTTTCGGTCGGAAAGAGTCGACGAAAACCTTATGACGGTTGATGATACTTTTGGTATGGACGTCAACGTTCTCCAAGGCCCAACTTATCATGTCATTATAAGTCATGAGCCTCAACCGTGCCACTATCTTTTGCAACTCCAACTATGCTATGTGTTTGCGTTTAGCTATGTAAGTGTCTTCCTCTTCTTCAGTGGAGTCCTACGGGAAGTTGATGATTTCACATACCATCGTCTCGAAAACCTGTGTCCAAGTTTTGACGGTGTTTGTGGCTCGTGGCGTGGTGTCCGACAGAATGTCCGCATTTGGGTTTGAATCCTCGCTTGTCACCTTAGGCATTTTCTTCATTTTCCATGGTGCCATAATTTCTAAGGAGACATAGTGAAGTTACCTGTCGCAAAGAAAATCCATGATTTTTTCAAACAGATAAAAATTGCTAATTGTAAAAGGTGAAAATGAATTTGAAATCGAAGTGCTTTTATTCAAAACAGATTCATTGATTTTTGTATAGATTTACTGATGAAAAAAATATTAACATTAATGGAAATGTCTACCTAGCGATACACAATCCACATTTGAATCATTATCCTTAATTAGTCATAAATTCCATCAATACTTCGATGGTTCATGCTCGGGATTTTTACATGTGATGGAGGGGGAACCTCCTGAATCTTGAATCCACGAAAAGATTAATTTCTGAATAATATCTTGTAAGACCTTAATTAATCATGTTTAATATGGTGGGTTAACTTCAAGTGTTTCGGGAGTTCAAATTTCGGGGATTTTTTATGCATCTCGAGAAGAACTTCCAGAAACTAGAAATTACGAAGTAATTAATTATCAAATAAATGATTTTAAGTCTTAATTAATTTCATTTAATTTTATGTATTTCATAAATTCAGACTTTGGGGATTTTAGAGTATGATACAGGGAAAAACTCAAAAATCCAAACCGCGGAGTCATTAATTATCTCTTGATCATGATTAACTTAGTTATTTAAACATTTAATACTTTGGCATTTTGGTACTTTAGTGATTCATGAATTCGTTCATTATTAAACTCCTGAAGGATCATCTCTTGTAGTGATGTGGTATAGATGACATCACTCTGGATGACGTGTTGAGAAAAAAGAGGTGCCAAGTGTTACTTGGAATCGTGTGAATCCATCAATGAAAAAGTCAAAAATGGGTGCCACGTGTCAACTCAAGAAAGTCTCGAAAGATGCACGTGTCCTACGACTTGTGCTTTTAAAAGGTTTATAAAAAGTAGTAAGAAGATACCTTCGGGCTTCGGAGTATCAGAGTTTTGATTGTTTAAGACTTACCAAAACATCTGAATCACGAAGCTCTGAAGCGATCGTTAGATATTTACTGCTTTAACATTCAAGCGGCTCCAGTACTTCGAAGGTATTAGGGTCATTCGATCAATAGGGAAAACTCATCAACGACGGATATATTGCACGCCTTATTATTAATTAACTAGCAATGAATTTGATTTAAAATTGAAAAGTCATTTTCTAAGTTTATGTTTTCTTTGGGCAAAAATTATATTTTCATGAGGTGAAAAGTATAAAGCTCAAAAGTTCAGAATTGTATGTGTTCCAACATAGGCTCCATCTATGGATGACGTCTCCTTGTGAGATGCAGAAGAAAAGTATATCGAGTGCCTTTATTAGTTAAATGGAGTCATTATTGCATTTTTGGAAAACACTTTTAGGAGATAATCATACAGAGAAAAATTGAACTTCAACCGAATATCAGAAAACCTTCAAAACACACCTAATTATTGATCTCAAGTTAGGCTATTTAAAATTTTCGTTTCCTAAAACTGATTTTGGATCTATTTGAGATAATAAAAAATACCTTAACCAAAATATCATACTTCGACCGACTTCATTCACATCAAGGTTGAGTAGATGTAATAATTTATTTAGGGAATCCCTCGTTGGTTTAGAATGTAATTATTACTGGAAAGAGAATTAGATGTCAGAGTATGTTTTGTAGATATGTATGACATCCATACATATATCATAGATATTTATTCACTGCTAGTGAGCCTGTTCAGTACCCCGGTGAAGTTATTTACTTCTCCCATTGAATTTCCTTTCACCACTTCAATTAACACTTTTTCATTTTGCTGAGATGAGGGCAATCATTACATGAATTTCCTTTAATCATCTCTTTGGACAAGATGGGGGAAATCAAATTATGAATTTCCTTTCACCATCTATCTTATATTTTAATATTTTGAAGTGGGGGAAATCAATCTGTATGTATCATACAAGGGATAATATCTGCTTAAAATTTTAAAAGGAAGGTTTGTCATAATTTTTCAGTATACTCTAAAACTAATTTTCTCCCAATCTTCAATACACCTTCACCTATAGGGAATATTTTATAGGGATTTTGATTTTCATGGATTGACCTCAAGCAAATTAGCCAGTTTAAAATCCGATAGAAGAGATAAAGTTATCAAGATTAGCCTAGACATACTCTCTTTGAGTGAAAATCATAGGAACATAAAGATTTTCGCCTAATCGCGTTTTGAAGATATGTTTTTAAGTTTTCAGAGTCAAGGTGCAATTCTTTCTTTCTATGAAGACCCGAGAAAGGTAACAAAAATCAGAATATAATAAAATATCAAGGATAGGAAAAACAAAATAGAACGAGGACTCAGAGGGCCTGACACAAAATAATATCATTCCCACACAAGTTTGTTTATTGATTCTCGAACTTCCTTTCAAGCCTTTTTTTATTCTTATTTTCTTTTTCTTTTTATTTCATTCAGATAAGGATTCAGAATTAATCTATAATTTTATACTTTTTTTATCCTTGATTAGGTGACAATATTTACATGACTAAAAAACCCTTTACATCCAATAAAATTTCCTTAAAACTTTAGTTTGAACTAGCGGAGTAGGAGTTCATACATCATATTTCCTTTGTATTTCCAATCAATCCAATCATTAATTTATCACTTTTTTTGAGAGAAAGCAAATGTTTTGAAAAATGAGTGTTGGATTTCGATGCATCCTTATCTCTCATCTGACAGTAAGTATTCTGCACGGGAACAAAATGGAAAATTTTAGAAAATTCCACAGAATAGAGATGGTATGTAATACAGATGCTTTTATGTTCTTCTTTGATGATATCAAGTAAACATGGTTTATCTACAATGAACTATAAAATGACTTGGATAATTTACAACAGAAAGGAAAAATTACAATTTGAAAAAACAAAAATTAGCATGATCCAAATTGCTATATACAATGGGAATCTGAAATATGACTGCTACATAAAATGTTTTAGGTAACGCCCATTGATAGGAGTGTCAAGAATTTTTCCATCGAGATTTTCCATTAAGAAGGAATTTTTTCCCTCAGCAACTGCAATTCCGAATGGTCTGAACTAGATATGGTTGAAATTGCCATGTTTCCCTGCATCTTCTTTCCTAGCATCCCACTTCAAAACTAGATCGTCAGGGAGAAACTCCTTGTCTTTATCTTTTTTATCGAAAAGGGCGTTCATATTATCTTGGTACTTTTGAAGTTTATTGTCTACTTCAGCCCTATTTTGATGAACTTCGATTATTTGATTTATCCTTCTTGTAACGTCGTTTGGATCTTGATTTTCATATTTCCATAGCTTCATCATAAGAAGATAAATATTGATAGGAAGGACAACGTCAGTAACATAAACCAATTGAAAAGGGGATATACCTATTGATTTCTTGGTGCCGATTCAGTTCACCCATAAGGAGTATTTCAAGTCGATGTGCCAAGCCCTTTTATTTGGCAGATTGTTCCTCATGTGATTTTGAAATATGAGAAAACCATCTTGTTGATCCGGGGGTAGGGTTTGGAATCTGCCTTGAACTTCCTCATAAGATCTAATCCCCCTAAATATTTCATCATACGAAGGTTTCCCGTGCATATATCGCTTCATATTGAATTGGACCAGGTAGTTTTCCACTATCTTATGTGGATCATGTCTTTTGAACTCGATGTCAACCAATTTGACATCCTTCGGAGCCGCAACCTCCACTTTGGAGTGACAGAAATTCAGTAATGAAAACATGCCAACCTGAATAGGGAAAGTTGGTCACACCTTTTTTTGTGCTACCTTCAGCTCCTTGTTCATGCATCGTGTCACTGTCTAGTAGGCCACTTCTCTACATACCAGCCAGTCTGGTAAAAATCGTGGGAGAGAATGGGGAGGAACCGAGCACCCAAAAACCCTGATGTAGGAGAAGTTCTCCTCAATAAACCAATCTAATAGCTTACCCATGTTTCCCTAATCTTGTCTGAAATCCAGGGAGGTGGGTGACCATACAGGGCTATATGAATAGGAACCCCAACATTGTGACAAATTTCATAAAATAAATCATTTGATTTCTCTTCCCATAGCTTGGAATGGTGGAAATGAATGGGCTCGACATTGGTCGGGGTCTAACTCCAATTCATCAATGGAAAAGGTGTCATGAAACAGATGGAATCCATGATATAGGTCGACATGTAAAAGGGGGTGGGTTGTCCTTTTGAATTCATTGTTTTATATTCAACAATCCCCTTGGCCAAGTTATCAGACAACAATTTGGTCCAATTGAAAGTGAAACCCTCTACCACCTCGTGCATAATGGATACCCATTCCACCGAGAAATGCATAGGGCTCTTCTTCCCAAAAAATCGACATAGAATCATGGCTACATACACCATATGAGTGTCCAAAGACGCCGTGGCATATATACCATGAGATTCATCTCTCACTCTCTCCAGGTGCCCCCACCAAGACTTAATTATATTGTGACAATTCCTAGCATACTAGACACATTCCTTTTGCTCGAACTCTAGAATGACTGCAACATTGTATGTATATCTAGGATTAGGGGAGCGTTTATACATTGTATGTTCCGGTCAGAAAGCGTCGATGTCAACCTTCTGATGGTTGATGACACTCCTGGTCTCAACGTCAACGTGCTCCAAGGCCCATCTTATCATGTCATTATAAGGCATGAGCCTTGGTCGTGTCGCTATATTGTGCAGTGCCAACTGTGCTATGTGTATGATTTTAGTTCTATAAGTGTCATCCTCTTATTCGACAAATTCCTCTAGGAAGTTGATGATTTCATGTTCTACAATCTCGAAAACCCGTGTCCAAGTTTTAATGGTGGCTATGGCTCACGGCGTGGTGTCCAAAAAAATGTTCTCATTTGGGTTTGAATCCTCATCCGTCGCCTCAGGATTTTTCATCATTTTTCGTGGTGCCATAATTTCTAAGGACAAAAATTGATGTTACCTGTTGCAGAGAAAATCCGTGAGTTTTTCAAACAGATAAAACTTGCTAATTTCAGAAGGTGAAAATGAGTTCGAAATCAAAGTTCTTTTATTCAAAATAGATTCATTGATTTCCGTATAGCTTTACTAACGAAAAAATTATTAACGTTAATGGAAATGTCTACCTGGCGATCCACAATCCACGTTTGAATCATTATCCTTAATTAGTCATAAATTCCATCAATACTTTGACGGTTTGCGTTCGGGAATTTCAGATGTGATAGAGTAGGAACCTCCCGAATCCAGAATCCGTGAAAAGATTAATTTCTACATAATCGCTTGTAAAACCTTAATTAATCATGTTTAAGATGGTGCATTAACTTCAAGTGTTTCAAGAGTTTGAAATTCAGATATTTTTTATGTATCTCGAGAAGAGCTTCTCGAAACCTGAAATTGCGAAGCAATTAACGATCAAATAATTGATTTTAAGTCTTACTTAATTTCATTTAATTTTATGTATTTCAGAAATTCGGACTTCAGGGATTTTAGAATATGATACAGGGAAAAATTCTGAAATCCGAACCGTGGAGTCCTTAATTATCTCTTGATCATGATTAACTTAGTTATTTAAATGTTTAATACTTCGACATTTTGGTACTTCGGTGATTTGTGAATTCATTCTTTTTTAAACTCCTGTAGTGATGTGGTATAGATGATGTCACTTTGGATGACATGTCGAGAAAAGAGAGGTGCCACGTGTTACTTGGAATCGTGTGAATCCATCAATGAAAAAGTAAAAAATGGGTGTCATGTGTCAACTCAGGAAAGACTCGAAAGGTGCACGTTTCCTATGACTTGTTCTTTTAAAAGGTTTAGGAAAAGTCGCGAGAAAATACCTTCGGGCTTCAGAGTTTCAGAGTTTTGATTTTTTAATACTTATTGAAACATCCGAAGCGCGAAGCTCCGAAGCGACCGTTAGATATTTTCCTCTTTAACATTCAGGCAGCTCCAGAACTTTGAAGGTATTAGGGTCATTCGATCAACAAGGAAAACTGATAAATGTCAGATATCTTGCACACCTTATTATTTATTAACTAGCAATGAATTTGATTTAAAATTCAAAAGTCATTTTCTAAGTTTCCGTTTTATTTGGGCAAAAATTATATTTTCATGAGGTGAAAAGTATAAAGCTCAAAAGTTCAGAATTGTATGTGTTCCCACATAGGCTTCATCTGAGGATCGCGTCTCCCAGTGAGACGTAGAATAATAGTAGACTGAGTGCCTTTATTGGGTAAATGGAGTCATTATTTCATTTCTGGAAAACACTTTTAGGAGTTAATCATACATGGAAAAATTGAACTTCAACCGAATCTCAAAAAACCTTCAAAACATACCTAATTATTGATCTCATGTTAGGCTACTTAAAATTTCCGTTTCCTAAAACTGAGTTTGGATCTGTTTAAGATAATCAAAATGAGTTTAACCGAAATATCAGACTTTGACCAACTTCATTCGCATCAAGGTTAAGTAGATGTAATAATTTATTTAGGGAATCCCTCGTTGGTTTAGAATGTAAATATTACTGGAAATAGAATTAGATGTCAGAGTATGTTTTGTAGATATGTATGACAACCATACAGATATCATAGATATTTCTTCACTTCCAACAGGCATGTTTAGTACCCCGGTGAAGTTATCTACTTCTCCCTTTGAATTTCCTTTAACCACTTCAATTAACATTTTTACAATTTGCGGAAATCATTACATGAATTTCCTTTCATCATCTCTTTGGACAAGATGGGGGAAATCAAATTATGAATTTCCTTTCACCATTTGTCTTATATTTTAATATTTTGAAGTGGGGGCAATCAATCTATATGTATCATACAAGGGATGATATCTGCTTAAAATTTTAAAATGAAGGTCTGTCATAATTTTTTAATATACTTTGAAGCTAAGTTTCTCCCAATCTTCAATACACCTTCACCTATAGGGAATATTTTATAGGGATTTTGATTTTCATGGATTGACCCTGAATGAATTATCCAGTTTAAAATCCGATAGAAGAGCTAAATTTATCAGGATTATCCTAGACATACTCTCTTTCAGTTAAAATCAGAGGAACATAAATATTTTCACCTAATCTTGTTTTGAAGATATGTTTTTAAGTTTTCAGAATCAAGGTGCAAATATTTCTTTCTATGAAGACCTGGGAAAGGTAGAGAAAATCAGAAGAGAAAAAATCTCAGGGATAGGAAAAATAAAGCAGAAGGAGGACTCAGAGGGACTGAGGCAAAATAATCTCATTCCCACACAAGTTTGTTTATTTATTCTCGAACTTCATTTCAAGCCTTTTTTTATTCTTATTTTTTTCATTTTTTATTTCATTCAGAGAAGGCTTTAGAATTCATCTGTAATTTAATACTTTTCTGATCCTTGATCGGGTGACAATATTTACATGAGTGAAACCCCCTTTACATCTGATAATATTTCATTAAGAATTTAGTTTGAACTAGTGGGGCAGTAGTTCATACATCAAATTTCCTTTGTATTTTCAATCAAGTAGATCATTAATTTACCACCTATTTTGAGAGAAAGCGAATGTTTTGGAAAATGAGTGTTGGCTTCCAATGCATCCTCATCTCTTGTCTGACAGTAAGTATTCTGCATGGGAAAAAAATGGTAGATGTCAGAAAATTCAACATAATAGAGATGGTATTTGATACAGATGATTTTATATTCTTCTTTGATGATATCAAGTAAACATAGTTTATTTACAACGAACTATAAAATGACTTGGATAATTTACAATAGAAAGGAAAAATTGCAATTTGAAAAAAATAAAATAAATGTCGATCCAAACCGATATATACAATGGGAATCTGAAATATGACTACTGCATAAAATGTTTTAGGCAACGTCGGTTGATAGGAGCGTCAAGAATTTTTCCATCGAGATTTTCCATTAAGAAGGAATTTTCCCCCTCTATAGCTTCAATTCTGAATGGTTCGAACTAGAGATGGTCGAACTTGCCATCTTTCCCCACATATTATTTCCTAGATTCCCACTTCAAAACTAGATCATCAGGTAGAAACTCCTTGTCTTTAGATTTTTTTATCGAAAAGGACCTTCATATTATCTTGGTACTTTTGAAATTTATCGTCTACTTCGGCCCTATTTTGTTGAACTTTGATTATTTGATTTATCCTTCTTGTAATGTCATTTGGCTCTTCATTTGAATATTTCCAGAGCTTCATCATAGGAAGAACAAGATTGATAGGAAGGAAAAAGTTAGTACCATAAACCAATTGGAAAGGGGACATACCTATTGATTTATTGGTGTCGATTTGGTTTTCCCATAAGGCATATTTCAGGTGGATGTACCAAGCCTTTTTATTTTCTCTCAACCCTTTTTTTATTATATTCATCAGGCTCTTGTTAGACAATTCATCCAACCCATTCCCCTGAGGATAATAGGTTGTAGAATGTCCTAATACAATGTTGTACTTCTAGCAGAAATTGATCATTTCCAAAGATTTAAAATCTTGGGCATTGTCGGTGACTATTTTCTGAGGACAACCAAATCTTGATAGAATGTTCTCCTCCAAGAAGTTTATTACTACCAAATCCATAGCATTCCAAGTTGGAATAGATTCTACCCAGTTCATGAAGTAATCAGTAGCAGTTAGAATCCATCTATGTTGACCGCTTGATTGCGGATGGATTTATCCGATGAAGTCCAGGCTCCATTGTTGAAAATGGGCTTCATTTTTTACTGGGATTAAAGGTAGGGTAGGGAGATTCTTCTTACCGACGAACAGTTGGTACAAATTACAGGCTCTAATTTTTTTGTCCACATCGGTGAATAACTTTGGCCAGTAATATCCAACCCTTAAAATATTGTAGGTCGTTTCTCTCCAAGCATGGTGTCCTCCTCACACTCCTTTATGGAATTATTCGATGGCACCTTCTATTTCAGATTATGTTAGGAAACATAACAAGAAACCTAGAGGGTCTTTCCAATACAACTGGCCATCAATAATATAGTATTTGATTGCGTCCATATTCAAAGTCCTCGCTTTAGACAGAGTCATGTCATTTGGGCACTGAAGAGTAAGGAGGTATGTAACAATGTTGTGATACCAGGTAGAGGCATAAAACTTATATTCAATTCAAATAGAGGGAACCTGATTGGTGTGCTACTTATATGTTTAGTATAATGCACTCATTAATTATCAATCTAGGATTCGTAATCAACAGAGTTGCAAGACACCCGTAAGAAAGGTAATTCTAATTTCATGAGTATATAACTATTCTAGATTATGCATGCTAGAAACAAAACAAACTAGTAAATCAAAACACACTTTGGTTGTCTTTCATAGAGGGGATATCTACTCCATTATGGCACATGAAAATATGAGATGGAGTTCTTTGATAGATCAACTCTGCTATCTGACCCAGAAAACTAACTATGCAATCACACTTCTGAAAGGGAAATCACACATCAATCACCAAGACATAGCATGGGTAGTTCAATAGTCAATATACTGAGTATGTTGTGGTTCACAATGTGTTGTTGTAAAATTCACTAGTTCTCCTTCAAATATGTCTGACTACTGCTGCCAACATTTATGTCCATGAAAAAAAATCAAATTCATAAAACAGAAACATAACATATGCAGAACAAAGTAAGTAAAGATCTCTAAACAATCATATAATAGAAATACTAGTCTAAACTATACTGCTATCATCTGAAAGAATTAAGATTCAGCTAATCTAACATCTATACTATTGAGACCAACTACTAACACTAATCTATAAGGATGCTAACCTTTGTTGGGCGGTGGGCCCTTTCCGCTTCAACAGTTCAACAACTGGAGTCTACAGTAAGATTTCTTTCAATCCCCACATTCCTCTTACTTAAATTTCAAAACATAGAATTAAACTATGCTAACAACTCAACTCACATTCATTCATAAATGATCAAGACCTAGAAATAAATGACATCCTTCTATTAAACTTCAACTCAGAATGTGTTCTACAATATGTAACGCTTCACATGCTGGACTATACTAATTCTCTACTATCTCCACCATCCTTGCCATGACTATTTAAACAATCTTAGTCGTGAAACACAACGAGGTGAAATATTTAGCAAATCAGTCAATTGTCAAATTTATATATTCGGTTACATATTTTAATATTCATCCTCATGACACAAAGTGTATGAGGATGAAGCAATAGACAAACAAGCTTATCATAACCTTTCTAGAGCTTTAATGATTCAACAAACATCCAACAATTATCTTTAGTACGATCTGGAGATAAACTTGGTATATTATGCTTCCTATATTGGTACCGGATCGTGACAGGTGAGATTCGGTAAATGGTACTGAATATGAACAGTGCACAAGTGGTTGGTACCAGATCGCGACAGGTGAGATTCGGTACCGGATCTGAATGGAAGGTGTGCTTGGTACCGGATTCGGATAGTGGCAATCTGGCGCATAATTATCGGATGGCTGAGATTGTACAGAAAGGTTGGACTCATCTAGAGGTCAAAGGTTATACATGGAAAATTAAAACATTAGTATATGAGACATTTAGTCTCCTAGCTCAATATACCACAAAAATGCATGAATTAATTATACTTTACCTTATGACCTCATCAATGGCTAATGGCAGTGTTCTTTGTCATTTATCCAAGCTTAGGTAAGCCAAAAAGGTATATATGAAGAGTATAATAGGGTATTGGGGATGTCAATTTGGAGTCTCAACATTCCCCCATCCCAAAACCATTGTATTGGGTATTGGGGATGTCCTCATGCAACTGAAACAAACCCAAAAATTTTCAAAATTTGAGACTCCATTCTTTACATCTGTGGATCAATGATGTTGATGGTTGAGGCTTCTGCTTTCAGCTCCCATTTTATGAACCTAATGTATTGTAAGAGTCTTAGTACCTTCTTGATCTTATTAGAAGTCTCTTCATGGTCATCTTGAAGTTGCTGGATAGTTGCCTTCAGTTGCTCGTTTTCCTTTTTGATATACCTGTGCAATAGTTGGTATTCTTTCACTTCTTGTTTGAGTTCCTGGTTTTGTTTTTGCAGCTCCCCAATCTTTTTCTTCATCTATGATTTTGTTAAGGTTCTTGTTGACTCCATTGTTTATGGATGGATGTATTCTCTTTCCTCCACTTCCTCCCTCATCCCACATAAAGTAATAGTGACTTGTTCCTTGGTCAAACTAGGGATGTCATCTTGGACTGATAGGTCTTCAGAAGGGGAGGTAAGATTTATTGGATCTTCAGTGTATGAGGACTGGAAAATTCTTTTCCTTTCTTTTCCATGCTCCTTGTTGTTCTTTTACAAGGGGGTACTGGATCATGGGTGCTCACATGCTTCCTTTTCTTCTTTTCTATTTGTGGAATGGTTACAGGGGATTGTTCTATAGACTGTTCACTTTTATTTTCTGAGATATTCTTCCCTTTCCTCACAATTTTTGTCTTATGAACCTTTTCCTCAAGTGCTACTATCAAAGTCTCCTCTACTAATTTGGTTTTACCTTTTGATTCTTGACTTTTAAAAGTCGTATTGACTATGGAAGAGGGCCCTGCTTGTTTACTAGCTTTTTTGTTTTGGCTCACTGTTTGGGATGATGATGGAGTTACCTTATCTTTCTTGCCCTTTTTCTTTTGAGGTTCCTTATCTTTCTCTAGAGAAATTTGGGATTCCTCTACAGGTTTGTTTTCTGTGGGATGGTGTTGAGTGATGAGGATTTTATAGCTAATCCTTTGCTTCATGATTTCATGTAAAATTAACATCTTAATAAGACCTTGATGGTAAATGCTAGTCTTCTCAGTTTTGGATAGGGATTTGACACCTCTTACCATCTTGTTTACACTCATCCATAAAAAATATGGGAAATCAATTTCAGGGCCTCCTTCAAAGTGTAATACAATCCTAAGATGATATATGAAGGTTACAACATACCTGCCCTCACAAGTGAGGAATCGTTGAAGACTACCAAGCATTGGATGATATTCTTCCTTGATATAGTTCCTAGGAATCCCCTTTTTCCAATCAGGGTGCTGATGGTCTTCTTTCAAAAAACATTGGCACATTTCCTTGTTGATTCGTACTCCTTTGAAATACTTGGCTCCACTGTTAGGTAATATTGTGACTTCCCTTAAGGTTGCTTCATTGATTGTTCACTGCAAATTGCCTATGTGCGCAATCTCTCCATCATAACCCTGAATAAATGCTTGAGATACCTTCTCATGCCATCCTGTGAATTTATCCAAAAATGGCATCCATCCCACTCTAGCATACTTCTCTCTACACATTTGGAACTCCTCGGTCTCTCTATAAATATGGAAGACCAGTTCATGTCTATTTACAACCATCTTTATAAATTGTGAGAAAAAAATCGGGCTATAGTGCAAGGATTTAGTCAGCTAATGAGGGTAAGGGTTTGGTACCAAAGATCGTAGGGAGGAGTAAGCTCGGAACTGGAGAAAATTTGGTAACGAAAAAACAACTATGGTGATGGCGTCGCTAATTTGAATGGTGAGTTTAAGAAAATATGCTGCAAAGGAAAATTAAGACATGATGAGGCTCATCTGGATGGCTTCGCCACCCAGATAAGTCATTTCATTTCTGCCCGTTAGCGTAATGATGGGGACAAAACGTTGGGTGTCGAAGCATCATTGTTGTTTGGGATAGGTGATTGGACCTCTGAGCGGTGAATTTGATGTTGAATCATGGCTCATGACACAAGATAAGTTCATGATTTTCTTAAGGATGAAGCACATTCGTGGCTCATCATTACTAGACATGCTTCATATTCACACTTTTGATGTGATTTTTCCCTCAATCATTTTCAAGCACTTATGTGATGAGAGGATTGATTAAGGTTAGGCATATGGGTATGAGGGAGTGAAAGTTAGGTGCATGGTTTTAACATTAAGGTCATAAGATCTAGTATACATTTTCATACCTATTGTAGTTTTATAAGCAAAAGAAAATAAATAATACCATGTTACCTTTGGTTTTACCATTTTATGATCAATACCCATAGCATATGCGACTGCCTTTGTATTTGAAGCTTGTAGATTGTCAGAGTTAATCTTTTTAGGCTGTATTTTTCTAGAAGCTTGGTACTAGAATTTCCTGTACTTCATGAAACTTCTTTATTCTGTGCTTATATTCTTTTGTGTCTGGTTCTGTAGGGTTGTAGGGTGATCATGTTGGTTTCTAAAGATGAGATGTGAGTCTGAAAAAGAGTTTTGAAGGATCTCTTTGACCCTCCCCCATGCCAAGGATGTTGCATATCCTTATGCAGGGAGATTCAACACTCTGTATCATAATGGAGAGAAGATGATAAGAGAAAGGAAACCAAATCAAATTCCAAAAGTACATTTATCACCTAGAATATGATCACATGCCTAAAAAATTGAAATTTCCTTTCTTTTGATGACTTATTAACAAGGGTATCATTCAACAGTGAAAATAGGGAGATTTTTATAATTTTGCTAGAAGAATAGATCCAACCTAACTTTCTTCAGAGATTTACTATAATTAGATGTTATGGATAAATTTCACAGTATAAGTATATTAGACTCCCTAGTTAGGGCTCCACTCTTAAAAAGTTTCCATCTTAGGTAATGTAGGCTTTAGATGTCAGACCGGTAAGGTTGACTTAGGGTAATTCTCAAATGGACATTTGCTTGTAATAATTATCTTTGTTTATTAATCTAGAGTTGTATCTCATAAATGTTAACAATGAGCTTTGCTTGTAGTGTTCATCTTTTAGATGACAAAAGTGGATTTTTCAATCAGACAAGTATAGATGAGACATTTCTCAACCAGAACCCACTGCCAACAAGCTTGTTCAGTACTCCGATGGGGTAGTTGTGATAATTAGTGAGAGACATTCCTTCCCCAGGCAGATGCCCCATTGCCAACATGCCTATTCAGTACCCTAATGGATTTGCCTAGTCATACAACAGAGCGGTACCCACTGCCAGCATACCTGTTTAGTATCCTAGTGGGTTAGTCTCTTAAACCCTTTTTCCATCAGAGGCTTCTTGTCCATAGTCACCTATTTCAATTTTTATTAAAGAGTGCTTTTGGATGGTGACAAGAGAGGCTCATCTGAAAACCTTTTTACAGGCTGGGATGGTATTGGGTTGGAAGGTGTATTCTCTTATTTGGATGTCTTTAAAGATTTGTCTGAAGGAAAAATAAACTTTTGTATTGCACATTGGATCTAGATGTATAATTTTGTTTGATTTTTTCCATAAGAGAATGACCTAAAGTTACCTTAGGGTACTGATACATCCTCTTCCATAAAAGTTTTCCTAGTGTGCCCTGGACAAAGAGCATTCATATACTCATATGTTACTCTTTAGAAAAGATAATCCAATGAATACTATTGAAGTCTAGTTAGGGTGAGATAGTTACTTGTAGGCTAATATAGTTTTTATCCCTTTAATCATGCTGAAATACTGGATAAAGGAAACCTCTA
>ML791034.1:226320-238747 GCA_009831015.1 Picea engelmannii
CCCGCGCCCAATGAGCAGTTAGGGCGCGGGTTGCTTGTTTTAAGTGGTTTTTGAGGAATTACTTAGCATGGCTTTGGCTAGGAAGAGGCATGAGTTGGCCTGATGCCAGGTAAACCTGTATGGTGCATTTTAGGGTTATAACAACCATCTCTAGAAATTGTTTGATTTGTTCTTCGTCTTCAAACACTTTCGAATGTGGAACATTGTTTGGGATCAAAGGTCTATGCCTCATTTTGAAGTGATACTTCCATTTCAAGACAATAGGTGGTATGAAGGTCGCAACAGCCTTGGCCAAGGAGTCATCTTGTTGGTTCTCCATCCCGGGAATAGAGTGGATATTAAAAGATGAGTAGAAGTTCTCTATGAGGTCCCAGGCCCAATTCCTGTATGATCTCAACCTTGGATTCTTAGCTTGATACTGTTGTTTCACTTTTTTTACAATAAGATTTGCATTACCATAAACTATCAGATGCTCGATCTTTAACTTCCTTGTAGCTTCTAATCCTAAAGATAGAGCTTCATATTCGCAAAAAATATTTCTATAATCGATATCACATTGTAATATATAAGAGAAGGGAATAACATACTCATCACCTGGTGCCATGAATAAAACTCTTGCTCCTGCTCCTTCGTCGGATGAGGCACCATCGAAGAACATTTTCCACATTCCTTCTCTAACATTTACATTTTTCTTTGTTTTTTCTATCTTTTTATTTTCTTCTTTTGTACATTCTTCGAAATCGTCATCTATAGATAATATACAATTTCTTAAGTCATGATAAGCAACATAGATTGATTAATTATTGGGGTTTTGAGGGTCACTTACAATATACACCAGTCTAGTTTCTTTGTACAAGTGTGTGAATTGCCAACCAAAAATTGGGATCGTTCCAGAAGTAATGTCCAATTGAAATGATCCTCCTAATTTGGCACCCCAAGACCTGGATAGAAGCATGCCTTACTTGGTAGGGACGTCAACAATGACTACATCCATATGGATACTTTTCACAGGTATTTGAGCAAGATTTACTACCAAATCTTTAATCATGCCTAGACACTTAAACTTTCTAGAATCAAACAAGTACAAGTATTGATAAGGTCTAGTAATTTTGAGGCCCAACTTTTCCATGATAATTTTAGGCATTAGATTATGAGAGGCCCCATAATATAACATGAAATTGTGGAGTAAATGGTCATGCATAGTTAGTGTAATATAAAATGGAGCAACAAAATCCTTATTGTTTTCAATGTGAGGACCGAACATGATCGTAGGTATTTTGTCCTGCAGATTAATAATTTTTGCATGACATTCAACATCAGAAACATTTATCGCTTTAGAGATTTGCTTTTTATAAATCGAGTTTTTTTCAAGTTCAACCAGAGGCATTGGGATTTTAATTTTGTTGAGTTCATTTTCTAAACTAAAACCTCCAATTGTTTTTTCAATCTCTCTGGTTGGAACTTCTGCTTCAGTATTTTCCGATTTCTTAGTTTTCATTGTTTTTTTTTCAACTAACTTTGTTCGGGCAGCTTGTGTTTCAGTTGGTGGTTGAGTAATTGTCTCCTTGTTCATCTTACTTCGCGAAAAAATATTTTTTGGTGGAGCATTCATAGAATTTTTCTCTCTGGGCCTTAAATCATACCTTTTTTCGAGTTTGACCTTTATTGAGTCGGAGAGACCTTAATACATAGAATCGCCTAGATTTTTGATGCTTTCTTCATTATTAAACATGGATTCTAGGTCTAAATTTTTCTCATAATCCTACCTGGTTATGTGTGTCTCCAAATCATCATCCCTAAGGTTATTCAGATCTTCTTCTAACTCCTCATAATTTTTCATTTCATCCCCCTGCATAAAATTTTCACTTTTAAATAGGGATTGAATCTTTTGATCTTCATTTTTTACTTGTCTTTGTTGTATGTGGGGGTTAGGGTTTCTCCTAAACCGATTCCTAGTGTATAGATCAATTTGTCTTGATCTAATTCCATTCTGGATATTTTGTTTGATAAATCTTTAATTATATTGGCCATATCATCCATCTTTTCTTCTACGGACTTCCTAGATCCAGAGGGTCCTGCCTATTCTTTGAAACGCCTAGGTTCTCTAGTTCCCAACTGAACTTTTGTTTTTGATTTCCCAGATTCCATCATATTATATTCAATTTCTATGGCATCATCTTGCATTACTGCTAGAGTGGTAGATCTTCTTTCTCTTAAGAGGAGGGAAAAGTTAGGTTCAAAATCCCCTGCAAAAGTTACTTTTGAAGTAGGTTGAGAAGGTTTGACTTCAACTGGTATTTTGTTATACAGTTTTTTCAACCTCTGAGTAAATTCAAGGACTGATTCAGAATTCTTTTTTCTTAAAGCCTTGAATTCAGTTAAATAATAGAGATGGTCCTTTTTCTCGCCCCACTGTATTAGGCAGGCATTTTATAGTTCATCATATGATTGTATGGAACCTACCGGGAGTCCTATGAACTAGGTCCTCACTTTTACTTCAAATATTTGTATTAACATCCTTGAGTAAACATCCTCATGTTCAATGCCAACGATATCAGAAAACTGATCAAAGAAGGCTATGTGTTCAGTTGCGATTACATCTCCTTATCCCATGAATTTGGGGAGGTTATTCATGTAATTTTAGGGAAAATCATGAAGGACAGTGGGGAGGACCAAGGGAGCATATCTAGCAGCTACCTTAGAAAATATTTTAGGGGGTTAACCTTGTCCACCAGCTCCTCCATCTTCGATGCCGCTGGCACCATCCATTGGAATTCTAGGAGATAGACTTTTGGGGATAAATAGGGTATTTTCAAACACTTCGAGGGATTGAGATGTTGACCTTTCGACTACTTCAGGGTATGGAGAAGGAAGTTCAAGAAAAAGATTGGTAGGAGATCGAATATTTATATGAGGATGAAAAGGGAAATTTGGGTTGGTTTCCTCAGACTTACAAGATGTATATATAGGAAAGACGATAGGGGATGAATTAGGGTATAAAGAATATTGTTTAGAGTTTTGGGAAATTGAAACCTTCACTTTGGGAAAGGAGAGACTCGACAGAGTGTCAATGATAGCAGGTATCAAAAGGGATTTTTTTTTTTGCTGGTAAAAGTATCTGTTAAGTCAATCTCAACTTCTATCTCGAGGACAATTACCTCTGGATTTTTGAGTTCAGCCTCAGGTTTACTAGTTGATGCCTCTGCAAAATGAATTTGTTTAGAACTTTATTTAGAGGTTAGTTCTTCAGTCTGAACCTTATAATTAACTCGCATAACTTTGGGTTGATATACTTTACCTATTGATGCAACAATCGATTTGAGATATCCCTTTGGTTTCAACAACTTTTCGGGATCTAACACTGGTGTGTTCTGCTTATTTTTTGGATTTTTCCTATTATTCTTTCGACCGAATTCTAGTTTTGCTTATGGTGAAGTCACCAAGTGAAAAATAAAATAAGTCTTACTTATGTATTCTATATTTTGTCACCATGAAAGATCAAAATTTAAGTTGTCGTTTTCCCAGGGAAAACGATTTCGTTTCTTCGTCCCCGACAATGGTGCCAAAAGGATGTTGTTCCTAAGATTAATCCTAACACTCAAAGAGTAATATCATACATCAAGAATGTTTAAGGATAATATTTTAAATGAGTGCTTTTCCTACCTTTAGTTATATAAGAAATGATCCTTAAATGAAATTAAAAATAGGACAATACAGAGGTTGTATGTAATGTCCCCCACCTCTTGAAGAAGAGGTTTGGGACACGTAGTGGTCTAGGTGTCCCCACTAGGCCATAGTCTCACACTGAGGGGAAAGGTCAACTAGACTAAAGTTATATTTTTTTAAGGACTAGAGAAAGAAATAGGTTAAAAGGAGTAAAATATAACTCAATAGAAGAATAGAAGTTAACCCTGGATGTTAACCTAACTCAATAGAGAATTACAAGGAAAAGTATAAGAAAGAAGCTGGGGAGCACCTATCACTCATTCTGATTTTGGGTATATTTCTTGTTAGTTCTCTTGAGCATTCAGTTTGGGGGTTTGTTGTACAAACCCTTGTGAGCAACTCAGTGGTGAAATATCCACTCACCTTGTTCTACAGCTTGGTCTCAGGGATGAAATATTCCTCCACACCATTCTATTCTCAACATATCTCCTTCTAGAGCTTCAGAAGACAATAGGGTCGTACTGTTGGGGAATTTCCAGCAAGGGCACACCATACCATTGAGGAGGGTTCGATTTAGTTATTCAAGAGGGAACAACTCTCTTAGAAGATTTTGTAGTTGGAGAGGTTTTCCTTGGACTTTGGGATTGAAACTTCAGGAGGAGGATCCCACTACCCTGATCTATTACTTGACTGAGTTTGGGCTCATTCGGAGCATTCTTCCATCAGGGCCGAATTATTGAGGGCTTCAGTCTCCACTTGGAGCGTGGCACTCTCTAGTTGGAGGGTTCAACATTTAGATCTGCTTGATACTAGTATTCATTACTTATCCAGCCTTTAGAGGCTTCTTTTGTATTGACGGGAGCATTTTGTAGCAACTCATATCTATTGTTTGTACAACCATCTAAGGTTTATGCCAGATCGGCCATCTATTGTATTGATCCTACGTTGCTTATGATAAAAGGGCCAGATCTTTGCCTGTGCTTCTATATCTTGATTTTATGATGATATTCATGTGTTGAATGAATCTTGTATGCACTTAATAACTCAATAAACACGTGCATATCTAAAAACCAGTGGTAGTTAGTGATTCCAAGCCAGAATTTGGCTTGGGATCATTACAGTGGTATCAGAGCTTCGATCCCCCCAAACTTGTGGAAGGATCAGCATATACAGAGCTACAGTGGTGCTCTCATGGGTAGAAGGATGAAACAAAGAAGTGAAACAGAGGCCGAAATGGAAGGGTAAGGGGATGACCATGAGTCTCTAGGCTTGGCTCGCATAGTAGCAAAATTTGATAAGTTCCAGCAATCTGTCAACCGTACGGAAAACACATTGGTCTGACACTTAGATGAGTACCATGAAACCAGCAGAAGGGGACAGGACGAACTCTCTGAAACTTTGAAGAGGGTTGACGAAAACCTGCAGATAATTAAAAAGAATCAATCCAAGCTAAATGAACTTCTAATTCAAGTGACTCATCAAGGGAGGAACCCGGATACATATGGGAACAAGGAGGCTAGTGGATCCGAGGAAATCCATGAGGAGACCAGATATAATTCGGAGAAAGTAGTTAGATCCGAAGGAAGTCTGGACGGAGACACGACCCAGGGTTACATGGGTAGCAGGGCCAATTAGAGACGATACATACCTACGTTCACAGATGATCAGCTTGGTCGACATTCAGGTAGTAGAGCTAACCCTAGACATTACATGCCCACATTCACAGATGAGCAAGGGCAACAGGAACAGGTAGAAGAATTTGTGGAAAAAATGGCAAGGAGTACCAAAGAATACTATAGTTTGGATATGAAGGTCCAAAGACAGATGTCCCTAGATCAGTATTGCCAACTCAGGTTCAGAAATCAACCTAGGACAAACCACAAGGGTAGTTTTGAGTTTGAACGTAGAGCAGGGAAGATAGAAATTCCATACTTTGATGGTATGACCAAGATGACGACACAATCTTGGGTACAAAAGCTGGATACCTATTTACAGCTCAACCCCATGAAGGAGATAGAGGCCATCAAGTTTTCCACTATGTATTTGGATGGCAAGGCTCACGATTGGTGGTATCAAGGACTCACCACACTCGGCCACAATCAGATAATGTCCTATACATAATTCACTTAGAGGCTCATTGATAGATTTGATCAAGGAGATCCTGAGCTTCATTTTCGAGAGCTCACCCAACTCAAGCAAAAAAGTACGGCTGAAGTATATATTGATGAATACCAGAGGCTTGCAGTTATGGTACAAGATATGTCCCCGACCAGGCTCATGATGCTTTTCACAGAAGGATTGACGGAACCCTTGAAGGGTTGGGTAAAGGCCTTCAAACCCAACTGCTGAGGGATTTGGGTCCAGCTGCTAGACCTAAATTCATACCCAGACCACCCCTTAATAGTGGAGGAAGAGATCAAAGACTGCCAATGAATCAAGGAGGACGGGGCCCTAAAGGTTTTGACAGGGGCCGTGGTAGGACAGATGACAACACTAGGAGGGAACTGAGGAGGAAGCAACTATGCTTCACTTACAAGGAACTGTGGAACCCATCACATAAGTGTATGGGACGTGGCCAGGTACACTATATAGAGGTTACCTCAGACAATGAAGAGGAGGAAGACTATGGACAAATATAGAACATTGAGGCCAAAACTTCAGATACAACAGAAGAGGAGGTTCCAAACTATATAGTGCAATTGGAGAGAAAGCCACCTTGGCATCTATCAGCAGGGTACCCAAATTCAACACCTTCAGGATGAGAGGGGTATTGCAGGGACAAAGAGTTTCGGTTCTGATTGATGGAGGAGCTTCCCACAATTTCATTGATGCAGCATTACTAAAAAGGAGGCACATACCTACAGTAGAGTTTGAAGGATTCAAAGTGGAGGTAACAGGCGGTAGCACTATGCCCTGTGACAGATACATCCTAGGTATGAAGCTCACCTTGGGAAGGCATGACCTAGTTCAGGATGCTTATGTGATGGATCTTCCCGACACCAACATCATCCTAGGGGTGTAGTGGCTCAACACTTTAGGGCCTATCACCACCAATTACAAGACCATGGAAATGTCCTTTGTAGAGGAAGGAGGACGAAAGGTTGTGCTCAGAGACATGATAGGTAACTCTACGCAAGTGGTCATGGCCAAGAGGATGGAATCCATCTTCATAAGGGAAGAAATTGTATACGCAACAGAATATAAAATCTCAACCCGGGTGGATGAGAAGGGGAAGGTGCACTACACCCCAGATATTAAAAAGATCCTAGATAGGCACCATAAGGTGTTTGGGCCGATTCGTCCAGGTGTGCCACCAGACAGGGGGTTTGAGCACATCATTGAGCTAGAAGCAGGGGCTAAACTAGTTATCACCACACCCTATAGGCATCCCAAGAAGTATAAAGATGATATAGAAAAGGCCATCAAAGAGATTCTAGACATGGGACACATCAGGCCAAGTTCAAGCCCGTTTTCTTCTTCAGTAGTCTTGGTCAAGAAGAAGGATGGAACGATGAGAATGTGCATTGAATTCTAGGATTTGAATAAAAATACGATAAAAAACAAGTACCCTATACCCAGGATTGATGAAATACTAGATGAGCTGCATGGAGCTATCCATTTCACAAAAAATGACCTTCGTTCAGGCTACCATCAAATCAAGATGAGGGAGGAGGACATCTCGAAAACAACCTTCAGATGTCACTATGGCCATTACGAATGTTTGGTGATGCCCTTTGGGCTAAACAACGCCCCAACCACATTTCAGTCTTGCATGAACCATGTGTTCAACAAACAGCCAAGGAAACACTTGTTAGTATTCTTTGATGATTTGCTCATTTACAGCAAGACATGGGAGGAACACCTTTGACATGTGGACCAAATCCTGTCAATCATGGAAGAAAAATCACTATACGCCAAGGAATCCAAGTGTGAGTTTGGGATGACAGAGGTTCTCTACTTGGGACACATCATAGGGGAAAAAGGGGTACAGGTACACCAGGAGAAGATAACAGCCATTAGGGAATGGCCAACTCCGAAGACACTCACAGAATTAAGGGGATTTATGGGCCTATGCACATACTACAGGAAGTTTATCAAAGGGTTTTCTCAACTGTGCGCACCCTTGACTGACCTGACGAAAAAGGGGTCCTTCAAATGGAATGAAGAGGCCCAATCCAGGATGGAAAGGATGAAAGAGGTCATGAGCACCTTCCCAGTCCTAGCTCTCCCAGATTTCGACATACCCTTCACTTTGGAGTGTGATGCCTCAGGGGAAGGTATAGGGGCTGTGTTGATGCAGAATAGGCACCCCCTTGCCTATGAAAGCCAAAAACTCAGGGATCCTGAACTACTTTACAACATTTACGACAAAGAAATGTTGCCTATCATGCATGCACTAGCCAAATTCAGGCAATATTTGGTAGGTGCAAGGTTTGTGGTCAAATCAGACCATAAAAGTCTTAAATATATATTGGAGAAAAAGGATTTGAATGAACGACAACAAAAATGGGTAATCAAAATACAAGCCTACGACTTTGACATTGAATTCGTCAAAGGGAAGAACAATGCAGTAGCAGATGCATTATCCAGGAGGCCATCCATTTTTTCCATGTCTGGTATGTCAGTTGACTGGAAGGATCACTTGATAGTGGAATATGCAAAGGATCAGTTCACTTGTCAACTTTTGGATGGGAAAATACAGGATGACAACTTCAGAGTCATAAAGGACCTCATTTATTACAAAGGTCAAATTTTCTTAGTTCCTGGATCATCTCTCAAATACAAGATACTGCATGCCTGTCATAACTCACCAGTAGCAGGACATCAGGGCATCAGTAAGACGTATAGGTAGGTCAGAGAGAGGTTTGCATGGAAGGGCATAAAGGAAGATGTGATTAAACATGTCCAGGAATGCACTACATTCCAAGAAAACAAGAATGAGCACACACACCCTGCAGGACTGTTGCAACCCCTGTCTATTCCAGAGCACAAATGGGAAAGTATATCAATGGATTTCATCACCAGGTTGCCCAGGGCACAGGGGAAAGATTTCATTTTCGTAGTAGTAGACAGATTGACAAAATTTGCACACTTCTTCTCCATAGCCACTGACTTCAGCGTGACACGGGTAGCCGAATTATTTTTCAGAGAGGTGTTCAGATTACACGGCCTACCCAAGACCATTATCAGTGATAGGGACAACAGATTCATGAGCACATTTTGGTAGGAGTTGTTCAGATTAGTGGGTACGACATTGACTCCTAGTACCATCTATCACCCTCAGACGGATGGCCAGACTAAAATAGTCAACAAATGGGTGGAAGGCTACCTCAGAAATTACATAGCCGGACAACAGAAAGCATGGATCAGATGGTTGCACTTGGGAGAATATTGTGACAACACCAACCATCATGTATCCATAGGTATGACACCATTCAGGGCTTTATATAGCTATGATAACATATCCTTTGTGGAGATTGCCTTTGGGGACAACAAGGCACCAATGGTACAGGATTGGGTACAACAGAGCCAAGACATTCTCCGGGAGTTAAAGGATCACTTATAGAGAGCCCAGAACCAACAGAAGGTCCATGCGGAAAAACACAGACTGGAGTGCACTTTTGAAGTGGGTGACTTGGTTTATTTAAGGCTCCAACCTTACTGGGAGGCTTCAATTAAAAGAAGCGAAGAAAAAAAACTACAACCACATTTCTTTGGGCCTTACAGAATCAACAGAAAGATAGGGGTCATGGCTTATGAGTTAGAACTCCCACCAGGTAGTCAAATACACAACGTCTTTCATGTATCCTGCTTGAAGAGGGATACCGGCCAACACATCCACCCCATTGAGGTACTACCTCCCATGGACGAAGAAGGTTAGTTAGTGCTGGTTCCAGAAGAAATATTGGAAGTTCGAGAAAAGAGGCTCCACAAGAGAATCATTAAGGAGTATCTGATCAGGTGGAAAGACTTGCCCATTGAGGATGCCACACGGGAGAATGAACATATGGTACGAGAGGCAGGTTTGGAATTGCTTGAGGAAAACCAATTTCAAGCAGGGGAGACTGTAATGTCCCCCACCTCTTGAAGAAGAGGTTTGGGAGACGTAGTGGTCTAGGTGTCCCCACTAGGTCATAGTCTCACACTGAGGGGAAAGGTCAACTAGACTAAAGTTATATTTTTTTAAGGACTTGAGAAAGAAATAGGTTAAAAGGAGTAAAAGATAACTCAATAGAAGAATAGAAGTTAACCCTGGAGGTTAAAATAACTCAATAGATAATTAAAAGGAAAAGTATAAGAAAGAGGTTGGGGAGAACCTATCACTCATTCTGATTTTGGGTATATTTCTTGTTAGTTTTCTTGAGCATTCAATTTGGGAGTTTTCTATACAAACGCTTGTGAGCAACTCAGTGGTGAAATATCCACTCACCTTGTTCCACAGCTTGGTCTCGGGGATGAAATATTCCTCCACACCATTCTATTCTCAGCATATCTCCTTCTAGAGCTTCAAAAGACAGTAGGGTCGTACTGTTGGGGAATTTCCAGCAAGGGCACACCATACCATTGAGGAGGGTTCGATTTAGCTATTCAATAGGTCTCAACTCTCTTAGAAGATTTCACAGTTGGAGAGGTTTTCCTTGGATGTTGGGCTTGAAACTTCAGGAGGAGGATCCCACTACCCTTATCTATTACTTGACCGAGTTTGGGATCATTCGGAGCATTCTTCCATCAGGGTCGAATTATTGAGGGCTTCAGTCTCCACTTGGAGCGTGGCACTCTCTAGTTGGAGGGTTTGACATTCAGATCTGCTTGATACTGGTATTCATTACTTATCCAGCCTTTAGAGGATTCTTTTGTATTTATGGGATCATTTTGTAGCAACTCATATCTATTGTTTGTACAACCATATGAGGTTTATGCCAGATCGACCATCTATTGTATTGATCCTACGTTGCTTATAATAAAAGGGTCAGATCTTTGTCTGTGCTTCTATATATTGAATGTATGATGGTCTTCATGTGTTGAATGAATCTTGTATGCACTTAATAACTCAATAAACACCTGCATATCGACAAACCAGTGGTAGTTAGTGATTCCAAGCCAGAATTTGGCTTGGGATCATTACATTGTATTCTATTGTCTGAGTCACAATTGTAATATCAAATGGTGTGAAGGAAAGATACAAAACTATTAAACAAAGATAGGCATCAATTGCATATGAGTCTCACCTTGTTTGCAGTGGAACAAAAGTAAAGAGCGCTCCCTTGAACATGATATAAAATGAAATAATTCACGCAGCTTGCAGGTCTTGTTTTACTCACAGTAAATACAGAGGAAAAACTACTTACCTAATGAATTGCTGATAAAATATGATTACAGTAGTTGTAATACTAAATTGAAATCAATATCTTATCAATGAATTACATAAGAAATTCAGAGATATGGAAATACAAAAGAAACACATAACTCAAATTGAACGAAAATTAGAATCTTTGTCTCCACTTGTATTAATACTAAAAAAAGAGAGTTTCTTTATTACATCCAGCAAGAAGTAGCCTCAAATAGATATTGGATCTATTTACTTATGTAAAATATATCACAACTCAAAATGGTTGGACTTCTTACAATATTTAATTAAAATAGCATATATCTAAAATAAAACAATAGTGTGTAAAATATGATGATCTTCGTTGGCATTCTCCTTTGTTTCTTCACCTTCTGGCAGAAAAGATTATTTTCCTTAGTCCTTTAGGTTGTATACAAATTTTATATAGACCACCTTAATAATTCAACATATTGTCTTGGCCGTTTTAGTTTTGTCACCATCTGTCCCTCTAGATAGATTCAGTAATGAAATGAAACACAGTTGAGATCGGTGGGGAGGATAATCGGATGAATAGGACTGCATGGATCGTCAATGAATGGATAACGAATACAGGAAAAAGTATCCATATGTGGAAAGAATGATAATGGAACAAGTGTATGATGATGAAGTGGGGATAAGTGGATATTAGAATGAAAGTGAATGAGATAAGTGGTCATTGGAAGGTGAAAGGTAGAGAGGGTAAAAGGAAAGGGCATTGTGCAAGTTTTCTTACTTGATCCCAGCTATGTTGGAAGATTGGTTGTTGTCATTGATGTCAACCCAAGTCATGGGTTTTGGACCGGAAGATTGATGAAGGTAAGATGACCTGAAAATAACATACCTTAGAACACATCACCAAAAGACTTCATCCTCCCTTGAAATCCAGCCTTCTTTACTTCTTGTTTCCTCTGAAATTTGACTTGTATCAAATGAATGTATAATGATGTTTATTTATACCATTTATGTCACCTCCTTTTAACATTAGGGCCAACCTGACACTTTATTATTTTGTAATTTTTTTCTTTAATTATCTTCAGGGCCTACATGTACTTCCTTCTTCAATTCACTTTGTCATGTTCAAAAATTCATTTCTCCTCAACCATGAGGAACCACGTGACGTGCCACATATCACCGAAAACAACATGATGTATACTATCCATCCATGGGTGTTGTATTTGCATGTGCATTGTACTTCATGTCCAAATACCTTCATCAATCGTTTGGTCCAAAACTCATGACTAGGTTTGACATGAATGACAACAACCAATCTTCCAACAATCTCCCCCTTTGTCATTGATGGCAACACTCATGCTCCCCCTATCATCATGATCCCAATTTCTCTCCCCCTTTGACATCAATGGAAAAGGGTAGGGCTTCTCCCCCTGAGTTTAATGG
>ML791035.1:0-39723 GCA_009831015.1 Picea engelmannii
GGTCCTTTCGTGTTTTCCTTGCCACTAATTTTAAAATGTGATGGAGCTCTGTCTATTTTATTACAGTCACTCTGGGAATTAAGTATTTGGATTTGCCTGCAGCCATGTCATGAGTCATCTATCTATTTGTGAGTCTTAAACCTTGTTTTCCTGTCTGAAAATGTAGACACACAAATATTATAGACCCATTTTCAAAGGCTTGTCCAAATATTCAACCCGACAGTTGAAAACAATGAGGTCACCCACAAATTTATGGTTGGTTTGTTTTTGGGTCTATGAGGTGGTTTGAACAATGTTTGAGTTTAAAAGAATTGCAATGAAAGCAATGCCCACCGGAGTCACAGGGGGTTTTCAATCACGGTTTGTTTGCAACTGTTATTGAAAGTTGTGATGTGAATATGATGTAATAGAGAGAGGATAGCTCTATGTTTCTCTTCTTCTCACAATATTTGAGACACTCTATATAATTATGACAATTTTTTATAAACAATCACCTATAGAAAATTATGATAATTTAAAGGGACAAATGAAATTTGTTTCTTTTATATAATCATATTATTTCCACTTGAGTTTTATATTGCATGATTTAAAAGGATTGTTGTAGATCCTGTGTGTGAATTTTTAAGGGAGTGTTAATCGCACAAACAAATTTAGTGAAATTTTTGGATGGCAGACAGTGGATATTTAAATGATTTTATAGATATTGGCAATATTGATTTTAAAATGTTATTTCTTGTAACAGAATAGTAATCGTTTTTTTTTCGTTCATTGTTTCATTTTTCATTCATTATATGCCCACCGCCTTCCCAATAACATTTATCCACTCCCTATTCTGTTATCTTAAATATCATTTTTTAAGAAAAAAAGTTTCAAAATGATTGGATAATAATTTTGGATTGGAAATTGTGACATGGAGATATTGTTTTGGAAGAAAATGACTTTGTGTTGCTTGAACAGTATTCATTGTTGATTCCCATCCATGCTGCCATTTTTCGTTCATTATAAATCCCCTCATATTCCCAATGACCCTATCATTCCCCATTCAATTGCAGTTAATTACTAAATTGGATTTTGCGAAATTGTGTTAATGGATGGATTGCATGTGCTTCTGTTTGTGAATGATAGAGCCAACATCTTGATTTTATTTAGGTAGAGTATTAGCGAATGGATTGTTAAAAGTTTTCATATTTTGATTGAAACATTGCTTCAGGATGAGTTTATTTAGCAGGGGCAACAATGGCAGAGGTGCAAACAAAGGTAGAGGAAACAATTGGAAAAGAGTCCATAGAAGGCCACAATCCTCAACACATTTTGATGTTGATCCACAAAAACTAAATCACCTTTTCCAAGCTGGGTTTTTCAATCTAGTTGGCCAAGGAATTCTACAACCTAGGCCTGAAAGGCCTATTTTCTAGCCACACCAAAATTTCTCTGGTATTCGTGTTCCCCCTCATGTTTCTATGTATCTAGAACCACCTTCCAATGATGGTTGGAAAGAGATCATCCACCAACTTGTTTCACATCATAATGGGTGGCATACAGTATCATTTTCATTTCCCCCTCCTCCATCGCCATTTAATCCAAATGCACAAGTTGATTGCATTGATTCACCAGACCAGTCTTCACATGCAAGCAAAAGGCTTAAAACCACTATGCCTAAACCAGAGATTGATAAAGGGAAAAAAGTGGCAAATTCCCCTAACTCTTCTGAAAAATCATCTAAATTAGTTTCCTCCCAGCTCCACCTCAAGGATAATTTCTCCCATGTCATCAAAAAAATCCATCCTCAAGGTTCCAATCAGCCTAAGGCTGCTATAGAAGGAAAAATAGTAGGAAGATCAAAAGAGAGCAGTAGTGAAAAGAGGCAAACTGCCTCTCATACACATTTAGACGGATTTTTTGGACAGCATGGATATAATGTTATTTTTGGATATAGTCATATTTTATTTTTTGATATTAAAATATTTGACTATTGATATGAGGATGGGAGTTACAAGGCGGATGTTTGCATCAAATCGTTGGGGTATTATACTTCATGTTTTGATTATTACTAAAGAAATGAAAATGGGAGTGACATGGGGTCCCACCTATTTAGTTATTATTTAAATAGACCCTTATCTAAATCTATTATTATTTATTTGTCTCAACTAATTAGTTAAGCTAATTAATCTTAACAAAAGAAAAGTAGTTGAACTACCATAACTTATTGAGAAATAATAAAAGCTCAATCAATTGAAGAGACAAAGGAGGAGAGAATAGAAGGGGAACTTTTAATATAAGGTATTCTCTATACTTGTGAGATATTTTTTTTTCTTCATTCATTATGAGTTTACTAGAAAGTTGAACCATCTTGATGACAACAGGGTCTTATTGAAGGCAGCAGGATTCAAAATTCAATCATATCTTTCAACAACTTGTTTCTAAATGTTATGATCTTTCTTGGAAGTCTGTGTATTATTGTTTGTTTATGTATTAGATTTCATAACTGATAAAGGATATGTTTTAGAGTCAAGTGACAACACTTTTATGGCAAGATGATCCAGATATTTAGCTTAGGTTTCTTTTGTTTTCAGAGTCTTTTTGTATGGTGTCCATCGGAGACTTATAAATCTGACTTTGGTCCCACCCTCATAGGGGTTTGTAAAGAGAATTTTGTTTTGTATCTCATAATGAAATTAATATAAAAATCATATTTCTGATTTCAATTTCACATGTGTATCTTAATGATATTGTTCATATTTTACTTTTATTCTCGTCTCTTTTCCTGTACACACTTATGTATATCTATGCTTCTTTTCTTTTCCACATTTACATATAACATATAAACTCATCCTTAGTCCCTATTAAATATTTCTTGTGGATTAAGAGATTGTTTTGAATTAAAGGATATAAACCTCGGGTAACATTCCCAACTATCTTGCCTTAGCCTAGAAAGATCTAAAAATGCTTGAGTAAGGTTCTTCATACCTTTTCCTCAACATTTGTTTGGTGACCATACTGGGGAGATCTTCCATATCTCTCTGGTTGATTGTATCATGATTATATTTCGTTTTTATGTTTTATTTGGTTACTCTTTGACTGATTTTTTCCATGATAGTACATGCTACAAGAAAACTCAATATTGGAAACGGTCTTGATGACCAAATCAGCATTACATTGAATTTATTCAACACTATCTTAGAAACTGCTAGTACTCGTGTTGAACTTGAACGCTCTTGGGAAGTAATTCAAAGGGACACAAATATTCGTGAACATTGGGAAGCCATGCAAAGGCAGCCCAAAAATCAACAGTAACCTTTCCTCTTACCTTTTTTATCTTTTTGTTTCATGTTCTCTAATTCCCTTACTTCTCAAAGAATAAAAGGATTTTCCCCTAAAGTTACTCATATTTTTTAAATAGGGAGGAGAAAGTTTTTTTTACAAACACAAAAAAGTGCTCTTAGGCAAACCTTATATGATTCTTCCAGTCCTCAGGTAGTGGTAGTGGCATCGTAGGTTCCATCTCCTCACAACCTTCCGCTTCATCTTTTATTGGTAGTATCTATAGTCATCAAATTCCTATTCAATCTACTACCAATCCTGCCAAGGTCATTAATAAATATGGGCTTTTCCAATTTGAGGAAGATGCTACAACCACCCCCTATCATGTGTCTTCCCCCTTGAATCTTGCACCAGTTGTTACACAATATTTTCATCAACCCTATGACCGTTAATGATGTAAACCTATCATTTCTCTTTAGAAGGATCAATGGCCTTAATCCTTGAAGAAGAACGAAGATATGTTTTCGCACAGAGATGAAATTACAGTTTTCCTTTGTCAAAAATTGTAGAAAAAGGGATTGTCGCACCTTTCTTAGTGTTAAGGGTGCAATGATCTAGGATTGTCATAGGTTTCACCATAGTGGCCTATGACTTTGTCGCAGTTTGCTCAGTGTTAAGGGTGTGACGATTTTTGTATGAAGGAAAAAGAGGAATTTCTCGAAAGTTCTATAATAGAAGCTTCGAGGGTGAGGTGGCCTTCGATCGGTTTGGATCTGAGTCATGTCCCTGATTTCATGGGATCATCCTAACCTCCTCACCCTATCATTTTCATCTTATAAAAGGAGAAGAGTTGTCATGGGGAAAGTTAGTTGGCTAGTGCTTAGTTGGAAAGTTCTTGAGTTTTGTAGCTTGGAGTTTTTGGGCCTATGTTGGCTTTGAGCTTTGCTTTGTCAAGATAGATTGTTGGTCTGAGAATCCATGGAGCAGAAGTGTGTGGGAATCAAGGAAATATTGGAAGGGACTTTACAACATTAAGGAATTGGTTGTATTCTCCTTTTCATATTTATAATACAGTAATATATTTCTTTCCCATAAAATTGTTCTTATTTTATTGTATGACTCCTTGATCACATACATAGGTTTTGTTGAGTATACATTGTTTCTTTCACTTTGTTGGATTATGTATTTTTACAGGTTCAACATCCCATAATCCTTGGAATGGAGAGAGAATGACACTAGCGAGGACAAACGATGTTTAAAAGGTATGTCATTTATCTCTTGTTAGTTAGTATGCTTGATAATTAAAACTTAGGGAAAGTTTTATATTTTGTCTTGTTGTGTTCTAGTTTCGGGGTGAAACTAGGGAGATCAGTTTGTGTCCGCACTAACCAATTTGTCTGATAACACCAGCCACCCAACCATTACTGAAATTTAAAGATCACTTACCTAGGTTCTCAGGAAATGGTACTGTTACCACGAATGAACACCTGGTATAATTTTCTAACGCTTTTCATAACATAGGGGCTAACGATAACGATACTTTCATGTGTTTATTTTTCAATTCTCTTGAAGGGAAAGTTGCAGTAGATTTTTTTGATCTACCACCCAAAATCCTTTCAACTTGGGAAGAATTGGTATATTGGTTTAAGTGCACTTATGGACATCCCAAGATTCCATCTTATCAGTTAAGGGAGTACAACAATATTGCTTATAAAGATGGTGAAACCATTAAGTCTTTTAACCTTCATTTCACCAAGATATATAATCAAATTCTTGAACTAATTCATCCTCGAAATCAAGTTGTGTTCATGCATTATTATAATTCTTTAACTTCTCCTTATCATCATAGAATTGAAGAAAAGGCTATTGATAATGTTGGTTCTGCTCTTCGGACTTCCTTATAACACAAAGAGAAACTTGAAAGGACCGGTCTTCCTAAAGGGGACTTGGTTAAGAAAATAAACATGTCTGCCATTCTACAGATCATGCAAGATATGAATAATAGGATGATAGTCTACAAATGAAAATGAATTTCCCCTTCCTCTTCCCCCGAGGCTTCCTCTTCTTCCCTGTCACCTTTTAGAAATACCAATGAAAGAACTTTTCAACCAAAGGCCATTATGACTCGCAGTTGGTGTAACTTCTGTGAAGAAAATCATGATGAGAACACCTACGAAGTAAAAACAAATGTTAGAGATAATATATTTGGAAAAAGGCATGATACCACGATTGTTGTTTTATATTGGGTCGAACCGGAGGATGTTATGGTAGTCAATACCAAGAATAAATTTTACACTTCTAAGAGAAAGTTTGATCTTCCTTGCACTTCTTCTACCCCAAGCTCATCTTCTCAAAATGTTGATACACAAATTGTCAGAACTTCAAGTGATCAAGGAGTATTTTCTCATCTTCCATCTTCTAAGTACAATATCCATAATCAATTGGATAATATCAAAGTTGATGCTACCCTTTTGGACATGGTTGTCGTCCCTGAACAATAGAAGCATCTTAAGAATTTTATGGAAGGTAAATTTTCCACCATATCCAATCTATTTGAAGAGTCAGAGAAAGAGGATTCAACTGTAAATAGGATAGGTGTAAATAACTTTAGGAACCTGTAAAAAAAAAAACCTTTCTATATTTCAGTAAAAACCATGGATAAAATAGTTCATTGTTGCCTAATTGATGGCAGATCTGGTCCAAGCATGATGTCTAAAATTATCATGGAAGAGATTGGATTATCTTGTACCAACAAAAATTCTAGAAGCATGCTCTCTTATAATAATTTTCTACCATCGACTATAGGTGAAATCAAGGATGTAACCCTAGTTTTTTGTGCACATCCTGAGATAAGGACAACTCTCAATATCCAAGTAATTGACGTATCAGTGAGTAACTACTCAATTATTTTGGGAAGGGACTGGAAATAATTAACTAGTGGATACCTTTCACTTGATGGTACACATTTTTCTATCTCTCGAAATAGAAATAACATTGCAGTTCTTAGGGAAGGAAGAATTTCACCTTATATAGAGAGTGTCCCTCAACCCAATGTAAATTATCTTGAAGAATATTTAGGGGTGTACTCTATATTTTCCAACAAAGGTGATACTATACTTGAAACAATTGATTTTGATGATGAAATTTGGCACATCCATTTCAATGGCTCATGTTCTAACAAAGGTAATGGAGACAGCATCATTCTATATTCCCCTATAGGAAAAATTCACAAGTTCTCTTGTAGGTTGGAATTTTCTTGTACAAACAATGTTGTTGAGTTTGAGGCCTTATTGTTGGGCATGAAAATGCATATAACCTTGGTAGTGGCCACCTCATAGTCTTTGGTGATTCTGAACTTGTTGTGAACCTTGTGCGGAAGATTTATGTACCAAACAATAAGTTACTTAAGCGTTATACCCAAGTTGTTTGGATGTTGATTTCAAAAATGTTATCATTTAACATCACTCATGTTAAAAGGGAACTTAATTCAATGGTTGATAGATTAGTTGTTTTTGCGGCTTCCCCTACTCGACATCTTTTACCTAAAAGACCTGATTGTACGTTCCAATCTCTATACCATCCTCACCTCCCTGACAATGTATTATCATGGAAATTTTTCCCTATAAATGAAGGTATTTGTGCTTTCATACAAAATGAACCATTTAAGCCCAAATAAATCATCTTTGTTGAAGATGAAAAATTTCCTAAAGGCTTGACTCCTCTCGAAAGTTCATTTTCGTCAAGTGATGTAGGAAACAAATAAACACATAAAGAGGAGGAGTCGAAAAGAAAAGTTGGCGATACCATTTCCTTGAATATTGGGACATCTGAATCCAAAGATCATTAAATTAGATGCCCAATGTTCTAATGAAGAGAAAAGAAAAATTCACAGAATTACTCTATGAGTTTCAAGGTGTTTTTGCCTGGTCTTATGAGGATCTTCATGGTTTTGATCCTTATCTCATACAGCATGCCATTCCTATCAAGGAAGGGGTGAAACCAGTTAGGCAAAGGAAAATACCTATCATTCTTGCACTTGAATATACTATTAGGAAAGAATTGGAAAAATTGTTGAAAGCTAATATAATCTTTCTAGTGAAGTATTCTAAATGGGTGTCAAATATGGTCCTTGTTCCGAAAAATACCGGTCAGATCTGATTATGTGTCAATTTCTGCACATTAAATAGGGAAAGTATCAAAGATCATTTTCCACTTCCTAATATGGAGTTGATTTTATAACATGTTGCAAGGTCTCAAATGATGTCCTTACTTAACGGTTTTTCTGGATATAATCAAATTAAGGTAAAAAGGACTGATAGATATAAAACCACATTTACCACATGTTGGGGCACATTTGCTTATGAATGTATTCCATTTGGTTTATCTAATGCATGTGCCACCTTTCAAAGAGATATGTAGATATATTTTGACGATCTAATCGGTAATATTATCCAATTTATCTTGATGATTTGACTGTTTATTCTAAAAATTGGTTGGATCATTTTGATCATCTTAGAAAAGTTCTCATGCACTGTAGAAAATTTGGTGTTTCTTTAAATTCTTCCAAGTCTATTTTCGGTGTCACGAAGGGTAAGCTTCTCAATCACATTGTTTCTGATTCATGGATAAGTATAGATCCTGAGAGGATTATTGTCATTCTAAATCTCCCTACCCCCACCTCCAAGAAAGAAGTTCAATCTTTCACAGGCATTACTAATTTTGTTCGTAGATTTTTTCATGATTTTGTCATAATGGTTAAACTAATGCATAATATTTTGAAGCAATATTGTTCTTTTTCTTGGACAGATGATGTCGAGAATGCTTTCTTTAGTATTAAGAAGGAGATCAGTTCTGCATCGGTTTTGGCAAGACCAAATTTTGAGAAAGATTTAATGGCATATACCGATGCCACTGAGGAAGAAATTTCTATTATCCTCTTACAATGTGATGACCAGAACAATGAAAAACATGTATCTTACATGAGTCAGAGTCTATCAGATGAGGAGGTCAAATATTCTTATATTGAGAAATATGTTTTCGCTCTTGTCAAAGCTATAGAAAAATTTCACCATTTTATTTTGAGAAAACATACACAGGTAAAAGTCCCTTTGACCATTGTCAAGTTTCTAGTTTCACAAACTTATCTTTCAGGAAAACTTGCACATTGGCTTGCAAAAATTTAGGAGCATGATTTGGAAATCATGACTTCAAATACGATAAAGGGATGATACTTATCCCTTCACTTAGCTCAGCATGTCGAGCCATGTGAAGAACTTGACGATCAAGATAACCCTCTTTCAACACTATTTTATATTGAAAATCAAAATCTCTCTATATCTGAGCATCTTTGGTATAAAAATCTGGTGTATTATTTGCAATATCAAAGGTGCTCGGATGAGTTGAATCCTCATCAAAGAAGGAGACTCTTCCTTGAAGCTTCTAAGTATATCATTTTAGGGGAATCCTTGTTTAGAATATATGTTGATGGTTTGCTTCTACGATGTCTAAATGATGAAGAAGCACAGAAATCATTACACAAAGTACGTGGATCATCAACATATGTCATCCATATTGGTGGAAATTTTTCTGCTAAAGTTATTTCTTTTAATATCATAAGAAATGTTTATTACTGGCCTTTGATCTTTTGTGATTTTTATAAATTTGCAAGGTATTGTGATAAATGCCAAAAAATTGTTGGTAAAGAACGTATTTTTTTCATGCCCCTATGGTTTGTCCTTCCGGATTTCCCTTTTTCTAAGTGGGGTATAGACTTTATTGGTCCAATCAATCCTTCATCCTCTGCAAGACATGTTTTTATTTTGACATCCGTTGATTACTTTACTAAGTGGACTGAGGTTGTCCCTCTTAGACACACACAAGATGAACATTAAATTTCCTTTTTGGAGTCTAATATATTTTCCAGATTTGGCCTTCCATTAGAAATCATTACAAACAATGGTCCAGCCTTTATTTCTGCAAAATTGACCCAAATTCTAGCTAAATTAGGTGTCAATCATTTCATTTCATCTGCTTATTACCCTCAGGGAAATGGACAAGCAGAGTCTACTAATAAAAACCTGGTCAGGAATATAAAGAGAATCATAGAAGACAAACCTCACCAATGGCACACACTCCTGAATTATGCTCTTTGGGAAGACCATACAACCACCAAAGCAAGTACAGGATTTACTCCCTTTTAGCTCGTATATGGCCAAGAGGTTATTCTGCCTATTGAACTAGAGCTTTCTTCCTTATGGTTGATGATAAATAGTGAAGAATTAAATTCTTTTGATGTTTCTCAAAGGATAAATACACTACTAGCCCTAGAAGAGCAAAGAAATTTTGCCTTGGAAAATATAAGAACGAGGCAGCAAACAGTGAAGAAGTATTTTTAAAAAAGAGAAAAGACCGTTGAATTTAAAATTGATGACAAGGTCTTATTGTGGGATTCAGCCCATGTTGAGAGAGGGAGACGTTCTAAATTCCAAAATTTATGGCTAGGTCCTTTCAAAATCACTTATATCCTCGACACAAATTCATATCTTCTTAAAGACAAGGATTAGTGATTGTTTTCTTACAGTACAAATGGTTCCCACTTGAAACATTATGTGGAACCATCTTGACCATTGGTTCTATTTTTGTGTGTTTGACTGCTATATTTATTTTTGTCTTATATTTTTTTTCTGTCACTTTGGTTTATTGAGTTTTATTTTTTGTTGTTTGTTTTGCATAGTCATCAGAAATAAAGTCTGGAATAGTTTTCCATAATGATGCCATTCTATAAGTATTATTGATCAATCAAAACAAGATAAACATAACTGCTATGATATCTTCTTTTTGAGACACTGATGGAATAGCTTTTTTCTTTCAATATTGATGTAGTATAGTTAGTTTTGTTTTCTTCCTAGTTTCCGCTATCCCTTTTCTTCCCTTCATTTTGAGATCTAAGAGCATATCAAAATCATTCTCCTTGAAGTTTCAAGAAAAAATTGTCATTAGTTGTGAACCTTGTTGATTGTTATGCATACATGACCACTTCCCCTCATACATCTCACTTTCCATAAGTTATTCCCCGAAATCCCATATCATATTTTCCCTTAAACTATCATTTTCCCTCAGTTACATAACTATTCTCTGAGCAGTTTCAATCACCTACTTCTACTAGTCTACAGATCCTAGCATTCTGAGTTCTAAATCTGTTAAGAACAGATTTCCCTGTGGAGTCACCAGTTTGTTGACACCTAAAAAAATCGCAACATAAAGTTCCTACTTGCAAATAAGTTGCAATGCATTATTACTTACATATATATCTTAAATAATACTATATAGGTGGGAACCCTTGATAAAAGAAATGGTAGAAAGCGCTCTTCTTAGTTGCGCTCTTAATTACCTTGCGAAAAGAGATTCATAGTTTTGAAGAATAAAAGTGAAAATCCTAACCTATTTACATGTGTAACTAATGGATGATAAGGGTACTAACAATTTGATTTCAAAATAAAAGAAATTTGTATCAAACATATAATTCCACTCTTGCTACCAATAGGTTTTGATATATTCTTTCAAATATCCATAATACACCACTTGTGGTCTATTTGCATGCATGGGAAAATAGTCATTATGTTAGATATGATGTAACACTAGCACGGAATGTGGGAAATATTATTTTGATTCTAAGTGTTAAATGGGCTATGGAGAGGCCGAATTGACTTTTTGGAAGTGGCTCTTTATGTTTTATGCATTTTGATAGGTGATGGAATTTGGGATAAGTGTTTTTGGAAATTGGAAGAGCTCCATTTTTTGTTGTGGTTGATGGCATTAAATGAAAAATAAGGAAAGTGGTGTGCATTTACTGCATGTCATTCTTACCCTATCTCAAAGCTATCACCTTCATTTTTCCTCACATTATGTTAAGAACCTGAATTGATCTGAAGATAAATCTCAAAATAGATCCACAATATCATCAAGAATAATCCAAAATATTCACCATAACATGAATACAAGATGTAGACAAAACTTTTGAAGTAGGGTAACAACATATATTAATCCTTATGGAAGGATAAAACTCCTCAAGAAATACTTACTTGTACAATCACAATATTCTTCACTATGTTTCATTACATTGCTTACACTTCTTTATATAGCTCTCTCTATCCCCTAGGAACCTTGTAGAGAGTTGTTGGCACAAGGGTAGACACAGGGTTCAACACTCAAGAGCGCATCAACAAAACCCTAACTATCGGCCCTTTCGGAAACACCTGCGAAGTAGATGAAGTCTCACCTGAGGTAGAGGCAGGGGTGGTTGTAGGACTCAGTTGACACATACCTACTATGGAAAATCATTCTTTTTCATTGATTTATCAATGATCAAAATCCCTGAAGTCCTACGGGGCTTGGCACAGGCTAGCTCTTTCCTTCTTACACCTCCATGTGGTTGTAGTTCATGACTATGGGTCAAATCAGCATGGTGTCTTTTCGCACTTCATGACTCAGTGCTACCGGAATTTCGAGTCGCTCAACTCCGCAAACCCCAAAGCTTGAAACAGCAAAATGTTGAACCCCAAAGGGGCTAGCGAGGGGCAAGTTTCTCTCTTGGGATCTTGTCTACGTGACCCTATACTGTGTCCACGCGCTTAAGCTAGCCACGAGCTTATCGGCTTTTCAGGATTCGGGGAGTCGCGATACACGACTTCTACCTTTCCCCATTCCAATCTCCAAAAATTTTGAGGTCTCCAAAGTTTCCCTCCAAAGGGAGATTGACGGTTGTAAGCCTCCCTTGATCCAACGGTATGGATCCTTTCGGGGTTTCGGTACTCGAGATTTCGAAATGCAACGACTCCAAGACTCTTCATCATTCAAATCTCTGAATTCCGATATGGAAAGTCATGTAAGAGATCGACGGCTCTTAGGAGCGTGGATCCAATGGTCCATGGTATTTCAAGTATCGGGATTTCGTGACTCGCGAAGGCAAGGTTTCTTGCCTTTTGGTTCCCCGGATGCCGAAACGCTGAAACGTCGACCGGCAGCCATGTGTCCCTTCGATGGATGGCGGTGACCCTCAACCAAGATCGACGATCGTGGTCTTTTTGGGATGCTCAATGGTCATGATCAAATACTGGCTTTTCTCAATCTTAATCACACCTCACGCCATTTCAAGGCTTCGGTGATAAAAATTTCGTGACTCGCGAAGACAAGGGTTCTTTGTCCTTTTGTCTCCTGGGTGCCAAAACATAGAATCACTTACCAGCGGCCATGTGTGCTCTATAGATGGATGGTCCAGGTACTTCCATGGACCATGGGGTCTATGGTCCCGATTCCTTCATCTCTTGCAAGGGAAAAAAAGGGTCGTCGCATTAATGCCTGCATCTCTTTCTTAAATCTAACAGTCATTACAGACCCTGGTATCCTCCAAAGGGATCTTATTCGTGCATTGCTTGCAAAGGTGGAGAGGGCTCAAGGAACTATCATCCACGTGTCCTCCCTCAGATGAATGGTCCTCGTTGTTTCATGATTTCGTGACTTGCGACCCCCAGTGACGCAAATCTTTTGTCAACTCAAATCCCCAGTATCCGAAATACCTATGGAATCTCGATTTCTGCCATGTTTCCTTCATGGATGGATGGTCTAGATCTTATATTGGGATTTTCACCATGGAGAATCCTGATCTCTTGTCATCGGGACTCTCGAAACCCCAAACTTCAAATCCTTGATACCGACTCCTCTCTCGGGACTTTCACCCTTGTTCACGAGGGCTTAACCCTCATGCACCTTCTAACGGATCCAACAGCTATCGGGTTCTCTAGCTAATATCCAATGACTCAGATCAGTCCCACATTGTGTACTCTCTCACTTCTCTCTAGACGGGGAAACACCAATGGTCCAGATACTCCCACAGACCTTGGGGATCTATGGTCCCAATTTCCTTGCTATTCATGAAGATAGAGGAAAAGGGGAAAGGTATGTAACGCCCTTGTTTCTTTCTTCAATCTAACTGTCGTGAATGACCACGGATCTTCCGACGAGATCTCGTCCATTGATCGATACTTATCCCTACATTTCTACTTTAGGATTTTAAGTGGGTCATTCCTCCTCGTACAGGGTTGTTAAGACTTGTGCATTCAAGTCCTTTTTCCAGGTTCTTGGTAAACCTTTCCAAGGGGGGGATCTCTGTGAAGAGATCTATTCCGGGGCATTCCTGGAGACAGATAAGGGGAAACAAATTACCAAGAATGGACTGGAAGCCTGACTTGGTTCAACTTACGCATAATTAAATTCATTTATCAACATAAGCCATGCGTGGTTTTTCAGTTATAAGCATACATCTACCATTTCTTATCAAAACACTGCACGGACATTCTTATACTGTAATCGTTCAAATTTCACAGTTTATGAACATATATGTCAGCATATGAATTTCAAGATGCAATATGTAAAACACTTATCAGAAATAACACCAGAAGTGAGTGCAACTGCTAAGAGGGGTGCTCGTTTCCACCCAACCATAGGCTCAGCTATTCCAATAGGATTTACAACTAGCCACACCCGAGCTAAGACCATGGTGCTGCGAGACTGCGTCTCTGTTTTCCAGTGACCAGGAGCGAAGGTTACTCTCCTTCCTCTCTGCTATCACTCACTCTGCATATTACCAGAGTTATCTTTCTCCCCTCGCGTCTTCCCCCAATCGCTTCTCCCCCACGCCTTATCCTCTTGCGAGGTTGTGTGTGGTGCGATTTCCCTCGCGTTGGTCAGGCCTGACAGCTCTATGGATGGGCGGTTCACCTCCCCATCCCTCATTAATTCCTGAGGAGCCATCTACCTACCAACCTGCGAGACATTTAATTTGGGGCCAGCGAGCCACTTTTGGTTCTCTGGGCCAGTGAAGTCCAAATACGGTATTGTTTTTCAGTGGAAGTTAACGCCACCTTTCCAGGTGCCTTCCACCGCCTTTCTGTAGCCATTGTGGTCTCTTTTTAAGCATATCCCCTCTCAGCAGTATTTTGGCAGCCAATTCAATTTTTTCAATTGCCCTAAAAGCTGCCTACACCTACGTCTTCTGAACTTCAAATTGTCGTCGCATTTTGCAAATAGACAATATTTTCATTTCTTGCGACATTTGCAAATTGATTTCGATTTAGTTTTCACGACTGTAAGCGTGAAAACTCCTCCATCATTATTTGAACTGTCATGATCTTCTCATTAATATTCTGATCGGTACTTACCTTTGGTTTATTATTAAGTGGCTGGAATGATTTTCGAACTATGTCCATTTGCCTATTCTTACTTTGATTGCGCAACTTGACTTTTGTTTGATTGATAAGGCATTAAACATGTAAATTGATGGGTTATACTTCATTCTATAGGGGTCATGGTTTTATTTTGTTTTTTATATAATGTGATCCTTATTATTATAAGCTCTTAGCTTGTCAATTTTATAAAATCGTTGGTCACAATGTTATAAACTTTGATTATTATGCAATAAGCGCATGGGTAACATATGAGTCCGATTTCATATTGAATGGCAATAGTTTGAAGTTATGCAATGGCGCTATGATTAAACATTTGGGTTTTGATTTAATGGTTTGAATTATTACAGGCATATATTTAACTTTGGGTTTGATTTAATGTTGAACATTCACGGTTTCAAACAATGCAATGGCACATTGGTATGTTGTCCACCGTTTAATCCTTGGGTTGGCCGATTAATATGGTTTGAACGATGTCATGATTGATTGAACAGCGCTGTACTTTTCCATTACTTTGTTGCATGGTGGTGATAATCCCACCACCCTCGTACGCGCACATTAATTTTCCTCCCCTTTGAGCACTCGTAGTTGTTAGCCCAAACGATTTTTCTCATGTGTGTTTAATCCGAACCCTACCATGTGCCCGCGCCATGGCTTGAGTCGTAAGGGATGAGACCAATGGTTGCCAAGATTTGTTGATGTTCGATGGTGCTTATAGTGACCTTGAGGAATTTGGATGGCTCCCGTTCATACAAAAGTTTGATGGCTTTAACCCTAGCGTGGCTCGACAATTCGCATTAACCTTTGATGGCTGCCGAGCCAAGGTCGGGGATGTGCAATTGGAAATTGATGAGCAATTTCTCAGTTTAGCTACCAGTCTGCCTGCTACTGGACAAAAATGGTCAAAAAATTGCAAAGTGGAAGATGTCCTGTGGACATTGCTCTTCCAGTCATGAAAGGTGAACTCCTGTGACAAAGGTTTGCCCGCGAATATTCTCAAGCAACGTTGGCACGACTTGCTGATGATAACCAAGCAGTTTATCACCTGCGAGGGCCGGTATGGTTTCGTTTTCTTGTACCACCTTCAGCTACTTATGGTTTTCATGGGCTATGAGCTTAATATGCCTTATTACCTACATAGGAGTCTGTTTAAAATGTCTAAAAGGTATAAACAGAACCAAGCCGATAACAGCCTTTTTCACTTTGGGTTAATTAAAATGCTTGTGGTTTGTCATTTGGGGTTACATTGAGACTGTTGGAATGATTTTCTTAATCGCAATAATTTTGAGGACTCAAGCCCACCACAGGTTGACAAACCTGTGGTGAGCGAGAGCAAGTCAGTACCCCATGTGCCTTACAGTGCTCTGTTACCTAAACCCCTACCCGACTCACCTATTGACCTACCCAATTATGTCACCAAGGATGTGGAAAATGTTAAACCCGTGGCTAAAAGGCCTAAATCCAAACCTACTGCAAATTCTAAAGGTAAAAAGAACGCCTAATTAATCTCTCGCATGGCAAGAAACAAACCGAGACCTCCTGTCAACCCTGACACTATTATGGTGAGTGAAGATTCTGACTCGGAGGTGGGACGTTACCTAGCAAGTGAGTATCCCTATTCTGAAGGTCTATGTAACAAACCCTCATACGACTTTGTGAAAAACCTACCACCTTTCTTGCAAAATTATCCTAATTATCCAGGCATCCAAATGCCTCGTGAAACCCCCAGTGACTCATCAAAACCCCCTCCTTCTCTATCTCAACCAGTTGCTCCACCATGTGATCAGTGTGGCTCATGGTTAGAAAGGTATTACCTTGATGTGCCAATGCTACAGTCCCGAATTCATGCTTTGGAGGATCAAATTGCAATGCTCACCAGTCAAAGGGCTAAATTGACAACCACTGATAAGAAATAGCGAACAACAAGTTCGATTTTTTTTAAGAACGTGGAGTCAGCTACAGCGGTTGTTAATTCAAAGTTGGCATAGCTCGAGCAGTACCACTGGTATGACTATCACCTGTTTATATGACAAACTCATAAGCTCTGTTTACAGTGTGGATTTGCTTTGACACATAAGCATGCACTATATGCCTATTGTTGTTTTGATTAATCGAATTTCGTTTCTTGGATTAGTTTTGATTGGATTTAGCTTGGATTCGATTAATCGTAGTATGGATTTGATTGTTTCGATTTGGTTTGAACTGAATACTCTGTTTCTTATTGAAGTTGTTAATATATTTTCTAAACACAGGCTGTTTCTGGTATTTCAATTTCGAACACAGTCAATGTTTTGATTCGAATTGGTTATATTCTATATATGGTTGGCAATAATGGTTAACTGTTATGATTTTATATTCCATGTCTTTTTCGACCAATTCGAATACCATTATGTTAATGCATAACCAAAATTGCGAATAGATACGAATTATAACGGTTATACTCAACCAATCGATTTGCATTGTTTTGTTTGACCGTGTTATTAGTTAGATTCATATTGCAACAAATATATTGTTTAAATTTGATTGGAGGAACGAAATTGATTATGCCCAGGATTACGATCTATTTCTATATTTGACTCAGTCATGATTTGATTCTATTGTTGCCCAGTTTACGATTATCACCTCTGTCGATTTGATGATGGTTGTGATTATTATTTTTGGTCCTGTCTGTTGACTGTGTAAACGCTCAATGATCGAAATCTATGGCGAAGTTTGATGTTGTTTTATTTGACTATAATCGTAACAGCCTTTCCATATTGGTATTTGATTAAAACAATATGAATCTTATGCACATTGTTATAGCTGTAACAATTAGATTATGCTTGTGTTGAATTAAATCGTATCTTATACGATATGATTCACCATTAATTTCGTTTGATATGAAACAGTCCTGTTATGGTTTGACCAGATTTTATGGCAACTGAAAAAACAGAGCATTCTTACCCTATTTCGATTGCATCCCTTTCGATTTTGTTTAATTTGAATGATAAATTTACTTGAACCATTAGTGATACGATTGTAATGTTTATTAAAAGAAAATTAAATTGGATTATTTTAAAAAGATTTCATTTGATCTCTATCTGATCCTGTATGCTATTTTAGACTAGCTACAGAATCAGATGATTCTGTAGCTAAGTCTGTAGGATCAATTTTTTATTGTTTTGTTGATGAAATGTATTTCTAATTGGTTATTTTTGGTCTATTGCAGATCAATTCAAAATGGCAATGGCTTTGATGAGCAGTTAGGGGATATTTCAAAGATTTCACTTGCATTTCATTTTCTTAGTTTAGGTGATTTTGGGATATCTCCCAGATTATGTAAAACAATTTGATATTATCCACAAGGAGGGTTTTACCTTGTGAAGAGACTTATAAAACTTATCATTTTTGTAATAATGGACATCCTCATTCGTGGGAGAACAAGGATATGGATTTTTAATACAGACTGAAGCAGAATTTGGTGTTTTGTCACAGCTTTAGCTTCTCATTATATCAACATTTTGTTTCATGTTGTGTATATCAATTTGTTTATGGTTTATGACTACTTTAGCTATCTAGATCATGTGCAAATGATATAATTTTAATCACTGTAATCCATATCTGGTTTCTTCCAATTGTATAAAAGACATAACAATTGTTTAGTTCAGTTCGTGAATGACAGGTTTATCTTCTTCGTGAGTTGAATTATTTAATATAAGTTTTTGCATAACAGGTTTCCCTTATTGCAGAGATTTATAATCATACAGATTGTTATGATTTTTTATGTCTTGTTTGTCCTGTAAACACTTTCAAGAGCAGCATAGCCAATCATTTACGAAAAGCTTTGGAATAACCGGTGTGAGTTTCCTTCCTCCGACCAGCTTCGAAGACATCTTACGCAGGACAAATTAGGAGCGCTTCCAGGTCAGTTAGTCGCTCGTTTGTTTACTGTTTTTATTAGTTTAGATAGAATTAGTATATTAGATTGTTTAATTTCAGTAAATATATTAGATCGTTTAATTTCAGTAGTTTTACTTCTTATTCATAAAATATAAAAAATCAAAAAGAGATTACTGGTTGTCTTAGGGCAGAAAACACATGAGTTTTGCAAGTTTTAATTAAATCTGTAGGTTGTTTATAGTGTACATTTGTGAATAAGTAATATTACAGCTGGTAATTAGATAGTTGATTTGAGTTATTATAATAGTAATTAATAGATTGTATATAATAGTTAGAGTAGTTTATAATTAGTTTTAGTTTATTTAGTAGTTTGTATTAATTAGATTAGTGTATTAGTTGTTTTCATTTAGTTGCTTTTAGTTAGCTTAGTTTCTTTTATATTAGTTTTAATTAGTTAGTTTTAGTTAGTTAGTTTGTTTTAATTGTTTTAGTTAGATTAGTTAGTTTAGATTAGTTTTCTCTTTGGTTTTCTTAAAAGACCTTAGGGTGGCCAACGGAACCGTTAAACTCGTCAGGGTGGTTCATTCCAAACGGCTTGGGTTATTTAGACAACCCCGGACCGGTTCCACTCTCTCAATTGACGGACGGACAATTTCGCCCGTCAACACAGTCCTACAATATAAATTCATAATATTATTCACATTCATCGACCTTTTCCACAAGGTCCACTCACATCATATATTCACATTTCTGAGTTTGCCACAGTTCTTGGCCAGTTTAGTTATTTTTACAAACTGGGGGAAACAGGGTGTTACAATTCCCTCCCCCTTAAAGGAACATCATCCTCGATGTTCTATCTATCAACATTTCATGCATGTTCAGATGCAAACAAAATTGGATATGCCTGTTTCATGGCATCCTCCATTTCCCATGTAGCCTCATCTGGGACAAAATGTTTCCACTGCACCTTGACCTGTGCAATGGTTCGGTTCTGGAGTGGGGTTTCCTTTCTATCCAGTATGCATTGGGGTTCTGGTAGAAATTATCCCTCTGGTTCCACATGGATCACAGACTAGCCAATTATATGGTTAGCATCATGTACATATTTCTTCAATAATGAAACATGGAAAACATTATGTGCTTTTGTTGTGGGAGGAAGTGCTAGCCGATAGGCTACAGGTCCCACTCTATCTAGAACCTCAAAGGGTCCACAATACCGGGGTGCCAACTTGGAACAAGCTCCCATTTTTAGGAAACTCCTTCTGGGATTAATTCTAAGATATATATGGTCTCCCATTTTGAACTCTCTTGGAGTTCTCTTTTGATCGGCATAACTTTTCTGTCGGTTCTGAGCGACCTTCAGATTTTGTTTTATCTGAGTCACTTGTTGTTCCATTTCTTTCAACATATCAGGTCCAAAAGAAATCATGTTTACAGGGTTACTCCAGCCGACTGGAGTATTACACGGCCTACCATAGAGGACCTCGAAGGGACTCATCTTTAAAGATGCTTGGTAGTCGTTGTTGTAGGCGAATTCTACCAATGGCAGGTAGTCTTCCCATTTCTTGGGTTGATGCATTACATGCATCTTTAACGTATCCTATAGTATTTGATTCACTCTTTCTGTCTGTTCGTCGGTTTGAGGGTGATAGGCGGTGCTAAACAACAATTTGGTCTCTAAACTAGCCATCAATGATTTCCAAAAATTGGAAGTAAATTTTGTGTCTCTGTCAGACACTATATCTTTCGATATACCGTGCAGTCTGAACACCTCTTTCTTGAATACCTGGTCGATATCTATCGCCTTGCAGGTTGATTTGATGGGGATGAAATGAGTATACTTTCTCAGTTTATCCACCACTACCATAATGGTGTCATTCTGTTTGGTTGAAGTTGGCAATCCAGTGATAAAATCCATGGAGATGGTTTCCCATTTCCATTCTGAGATGGGTAAAGGTTGCAATAGTCTTGTTGGGTGTCAATGTTCTGCTTTAACTTGTTGGCACTCTATGCATCAGGCCAAATATTTGGTTGTGTCTTTCTTCAATCCAGGCCAATAAAATTGTTTTCGGGTGGCAGTGATCATTTTCTGGTATCCTGGGTGACCAGTATATGGTCTTTTATGTATTTCATCCATAATGAACCTCTTCAAGTCGTCATAATTTGGAATGTACAGTCTATCTCTGTAAGTGAGCATACCTCCTTTGGTCATCTAGTAGCCTTCATATTTTACTCCAGCGGGTTCTTGTTGTACATACAGGTCACAGTCCGAACGAAGGGATCTATCTCTTGTGCATTTATGACTCTGTTCTTGACATCTGTCTCGCAGGTACTCACCACTGCCAGGTGAATTGTTTTCATGCTTCTACTAAGGGCATCGACCACCCTATTTTCTTTCCCTTTAATGTGTTTGATTTCAAAATCAAATTCGCTAAGGAGGGCCATCCATCTAGCTTGTTTGGAATTGAGCTTTGGTTGGTCAAACAAATACCGCAATCCATAGTGATCTGTCATAAGTAAAAATTTTCTTCTCAAGAGGTAATGCCTCCACATTTTCAAGGCATGCACTATGGCATCCAGTTCTAGATCATGAGTCACATAGTTGACCTCATGGTCATTTAATTTTTGGGATTCATAGCAGATCACACTTCCTTTCTGCATAAGGACTCCTCTGATCCCTTCCTTACAGGCATCTGTGCACACAAGGAACTCAGCTTCTGGGTCAGCAATTTTCAACACGGGTGCATGGGTCAGTAGATGTTTTAGGGTTTGGAATTTTTCTTCACATTTCTGTGTCCATGAGAATTTTGTCCCCTTCTTCTGGAGGGCAATGATTGGACAAACAATCTTGGAGAATCCTTTTATAAATCTCCTATAGTATCATGTTAATCCCATAAAGGATATGATGTCTGAAACATCCTTTGGGGTAGGCCATTCCATGATAGACCTGATCTTGTCAGGATCTACTTCTACCCCTTCCTTGGACAAAACATGTCCCAAGTAATGTATTTTCTTCTGGAAGAAGTCACATTTGTTGAGTTTAGCATAGAGATGATGCTCTCTTAGCACTTGCATCACAAGTCTAAGATGCTCTTCATGCTCTTCTCTATTCTTAGAGTATATTAATATGTCATTAATAAAAACTAGTACAAATTTATCTAAAAATTTACAGAGTACATTGTTCATTAAGCACATGAAAGTGGCAGGGGCATTGGTTAACCTAAATGGCACTACCACAAACTCATAGTGACCATACCGTGTCCAGAAAGCAGTTTTATGGATGTCTTCACCCTTGATTTGGACTTGATGGTATCCTGACCTCAAGTTAATCTTTGAGAAAATAGATGCACCTCCCAACTGATCGAATAGATCATCGATCCTAGGAAAGGGGTACTTGTTCTTTATGGTTACTTTATTTAGTTGTCTATAATCTATACACAGTCTAAGGGTGTCATCCTTATTTTTCACAAACAGGACTGGTGCTCCCCATGGGGACACACTGGGTCGAATATAACCCTTATCCATCATTTCTTTCAATTGCAATTTGAGTTCAACTAACTCAGGTGTGCTCATCCGGTAAGGTGTCTTAGACATCGGCACCACTCCTGGTGCGAGCTCTATCGAGAAGTCAATGTCTCTTCTCAGAGGTAGACCCGGTACCTCTTCCGGAAACACATCTTTGTATTCTCTCAGGATAGGGTGATCATCAGGGCTTGGTTTATCACCTTCGATTATTTTCAACACCTGTATTGCATATAGGGGACATCCTTTTCGGCAATACTTTCTCATTTGCAGGGCTGATATTTGCCTGGCCGAGACAGGTTTTTGGATCCCTTGAAGGGTTATCCTTTTTCCTTCTTTTCTCACACATTCTAAGGTTTTATGGTAACAGTACAGTCTAGCTTTATGGGTGACCAGCCAGTCCATACCAATCAATAGATCGTATGATCCCAGGGGTAATATGTTAAGGGTTGCTTGGGTGGGGAATTCACCCAACATTAATTGGCAGGCTGGTATGACCTCTGCTACCCTTCTTTTGGTGCCAGTGGCTAACTGTACCAACCATGGCTTGGTTTGTTTTTGTAGCTGTAGTTTACACTTATCAACATCTCTAGGGGATATATAACTCAAATTTGAACCAAGGTCAATCAAAACAAACACCAGATGGTTGAAAATCATACCTTCTATTTCCACCATTGAAGCTTGGTGGTCAGCTTGGTTATTATCCAAGGCTGCATAAATCTGTGGCACACTCCCTGCCACATCATTGACGGTGGTAGCTTCCTGAATGTTATAAACTTTCCAACTGTTATGTTGTCGGTGTGGACAGTCTCTCGGGAGATGCTCTTCTCCACAACCCCAGCATTTCAAAGGTTCTCTCTTTGGGTTATCAATCTTTACTGGTGTATGTCTAGAAGTTTTATTTTCGTCCGATGAGGGAAATTTCTGCTAGAGTACACTCCGGGCTGGAAACCTCATTCTGGGGTTCTTCTTGTAGTTCTTAAATCCTGAGGATTTGATCCCCTTTTTCTGAAATCTTGAACCACTCTTTTGTTTCCAGTCTCCACGAGACTCTGCCCGATGTCCATATTGTTCATGACAATATGTTGCCTTTCGAATAGTGTCTTCTAAGGTCTTTGGCTCATCAAATTCAATTCTGTTCCGGTATTCCTTGGGTAGCCCACTGATGAAGTGTTGCACCTTCGCCTTCTCTGCTTTGATGTAGGGTACATATCTCAATAAGTCGAGGAATTTGCTGACATACTCCTTTATAGTGAGTTTCCCCAGTTTGAGTTCATAAAACTCTTTAGCCTTCTCGTCGAAATATTTTTCCAACAAATACTTCTTCTGGATGTATTTCTCAAATTGTTTCTAGGACAGGTCCTCTTGGAGGACCCCTTTCACATTCTTAAGATCTTCCCACCAGATGGAAGCTTTTCCGTTCAAATTGAAAGTGGCCACTCGGGCCTTCAAATTCTCTAAAAAATCATGGACTCTAAAATATTTCTTCAGTCCAAGTAGCCAGGCCTCGGCTTCCTCTCCCTTCTTTATCTCAGCGTCGAAGGAGGGAGGTTTTGCCTTTCTGAATTCCTCAAATTTATGACCCTTGGAAGTCTTTTGCTTCTTTTGTTTTCTTCAAGAATAGGAATCGGTCCTGCTGCTGGAAGAGCCTTCTGAATCGCCAGCTTCCTTCTCAGAGGAATCGTCTGGCACTAGTCCTTTACCTCTGGGGTGGACCTTCCTTGAGGTGCTCCTCTCAGTATGGCTACTGATATGACCATGTTTCTACATCTCAGGTTCATGCTGCATTTGTCACTGTAGGTCGGATAAGCTCTGCAGTAAAACTGCATTAATTTCAGTTTTCTTTTCTTGTTCTTTCATCATCCTTTCATTGTCGGCCTTGTAGCTTTGCAATTCAACCATGAGACTCCTCACAGTCTCGGCTAGATATAGAGGGGTTCCTATCTCTCTTCTTTCGTCAGACTCTTCGTCTTTATTGTGGGAGCCTTCTCCCATCTCTTGGTGAGTCACCATTCTCTGCGTCTGTAAATTCCCGCGGATGATCGTCCGCTTGGGTGAAAAGACAAACGTTGGTTATTAGTCAAGAGTTAGATACATTTTTATAACATGTGCATAAATTCATAATTCTTTCACATGCATACACAGTCGGGTTCTCGTTTCCAAGTTTTGATCTTGGATAAGAGATTTAAGTTAGGGGGTTACTCCTCTTAGGAGTGCTTCAAATGGAGCTTATGTGCAAATCGTTCATGAGCCCAATAAGGCCGAGTGTTGTCACCATGCTCTAATACCAATTTGACACATACCTACTACGTAAAATCATTCTTTTTCATTGATTTCTCAACGATCATAATCCCTGAAGTCCTACGGGGCTAGCACAGGATAGCTCTTTCCTTTTTCCACCTCCATGTGGTTAAATTTCACAACTATGGGCTGAATCAGCACAGTGTCTTTTCACACTTCACGACTCAGTGCTACCGGAACGTCGAGTCGCTCAACTCTCCAAACCCTGAAGCTTGAAATAGCGAAACACCGAACCCCGATGGGACTAGCGAGGGGCAAGTTTCTCTCTCGGGGTCTTGTCTACGTGACCCTATACTGTGTCCATACGCTTAAGCCAGCCAAGAGCTTATTGGATTTTCATGATTTAGGGAATCGCGATACACAACTCCTACCTTTCCCCATTCCAATCCCCGAAACTTCCGAGGTCTCCAAATTTTCCCTCCAAAGGGAGATAGATGGTCATAAGCCTCCCCTGATCCAACGGTATGGATCCTTTCAGGGTTTCGGTACTCGAGAGTTCGAAATGAAACAACTCCAAGACTCTTCATCATTCAAATCTCCGAATTCCGATATGGAAAGTCGTGTAAGAGATCGATGGCTCTTAGGAGCCTGGATCCAATGGTCCACGGGATTTCGGGTATCGGGATTTCGTGACTCACGAAGACAAGGTTTCTTGCCTTTTGGTTCCCTGGATGCCGAAACATCGACCGACAGCCACATGTCCCTTCAATGGATGCCAGCGACCTCAACCAAGATCGACGGTCATGGTCTTTTTTGGATGCTCAATGGTCATGATCAAATCCCGGATTTTCTCAATCTTAATCACACCTCATGCCATTTCGAGGCTTCGGTGATCAGAATTCCGTGACTCGTGAAGACAAGGGTTCTTTGCCCTTTTGTCTCCTAGGTGCTGAAACGCCAAAGCGCTTACCAGCGGCCACATGTGCTCTATAGATGGATGGTCCAGGTACTTCCATGGACCATGGGGTCTATGGTCCCGATTCCTTCATCTCTTGCAAGGGAAAAAAAGGGTCGTGGCATTAATGCCTGCATCTCTTTCTTAAATCTAACGGTCATTACAAACCTTGGGATCCTCCGAAGGCATCATGTTCATGCATTGCTTGCAAATGCGGAGAGGGGTCGAGGAACTATCATGCACGTGTCCTCCCTCAGATGAACGGTCCTCGTTTTTTCACTATTTCGTGACTTGCGACCCCCAGTGATGAAAATATTTTGTCAACATGAATCCCCAGTATCCGAAATACCGATGGACTCTTGATATCCGCCACATGTCCTTCACAGATGGATGGTCTATATCATATATCGGGATTTTCACCATGGAGCGTCCCGATCTCTTATCATCAGGACTCTCAAAACCCCGAACTTCAAATCCTCGATACCCACTCCTCTCTCGGGACTTTCTCCCTTGTTCACGAGGGCTTAACCCTCATGCACCTCCTAACGGATCCAATGACTATCAAGTTCTCTAGCTAAGATCCAACAACTCAGATCAATCCCACGTCGTGTACTCTCTCACTGCTCTCTGGACAGGGAAAAACCAATGGTCCAGATACTCCCACAGACCTTGGGGATTTACGGTCCCGATTTCCTTGCTATTCATGAAGATAGAGGAAAAGGGGCAAGGTATGTAACGCCCTTGTTTCTTTCATCAATCTAACAGTCGTGAATGACGACGAATCTTCCAACAGGATCTCGTCCGTCGATCGATACTTATCCCTACGCTACTACTTCAGGATTTTAAGTGGGTCATTCCTCCTCGTACAGGGTTGTTAAGACTTGTGCATTCAAGTCCTTTTTCCAGGTTCTTGGTAAACCTTTCCAAGGGTGGGATCTCTGTGAAGAGATCTATTCTAGGGCATTCCTAGAGACAGATAAGCGGAAACAAATTCCCGAGAATGGACTGGAAGTCTGACTTGGTTCAACTTACACATAATTAAATTCATTTATCAACATAAGCCATGCGTGGTTTTTTAGTTATAAGCATACATCTACCATTTCTTATCAAAACACTCCATGGACATTCTTACATTGTAATCGTTCAAATTTCACAGTTTATGAACATATATGTCAGCATATGAATTTCAATATGCAAGATGTAAAACACTTATCAGAAATAACACCAGAAGTGAGTGAAACTACTGAGAGGGGTGCTCGTTTCCACCCAACTGTAGGCTCAGCTATTCCAATAGGATTTACAACTAGCCACCCCCGAGCTGAGACCACGATGCTGCGAGACTGCATCTCTGTTTTCCAGTGACGAGGAGCAAAGGTTACTCTCCTTCCTCTCTGTTATCACTCACTCTGCATATCACCAGAGTTCTCTTTCTCCCCTCGCATCTACCCCCAATTGATTCTCCCCCACGCCTTATCCTCTTTCGAGGTTGCATGTGGCATGATTTCCCTCGCACTAGTCAGTCCTGACAGCTCTACGGATGGGTAGTTCACCTCCCCATCCCTCACTAATTCCTGAGGAGCCATCTACCTACCAGCCTGTGAGACATTTAATTCGGGGCCAGCGAGTCTCTTTTGGTTCTCCAGGCCATTGAAGTCCAAATACAGTATTTTTTTTCGATGGAAGTTAATGCCACCTTTCCAGGTGGCTTCCACTGCCTTTCTACAGCCATCGTGATCTCTTTTTCAGCATATCCCCTCTCAGCATTCCTGCAATATAAATTCATAATATTATTCACATTCATTGACCTTTTCCACAAGGTCCATTCACATCATATATTCAAATTTTTTATTTTGCCACAGTTCTTGTCCAGTCCAGTTATTTTTACAAACTGGGGGAAACAGGGTGTTACATCAGTTGTTTTCTACCTTAGCTGGGACATCGATCTGTGATTATATCTTTTACAGGGCACTTAGCATAGATCAATCATCTATATTTAACCCTTATGGTACTTCGTAGATAGCACAGAGCATCACAGTGAATACTTAGACTAAAGATGATTTAGTACTTAGCCATAGAAATATAGATTAGATTCAAAAGATCAAGCGTTAAGCATCGTATATATCAGATCTAACATTCATTCATACATCATAAGCATGGAGCATAACTATATCTATCTAATCACAGCATATACTTAGCCAAGAAGGAGATAAACACATTAGATCAAAGCATAGAGTACAATACACACAGTTACCGTGGTTCACCCCCACCCTAGGGATACGTCCACAAAGTATTCTTCTTTATATTATCTCAGTCAAGCAGTTACAGAACAGAGATTCAGTGACCCTTACTTCGCACAGGACAGAAGATTTGCGTAGCTCGCTAGATCCTTCTTCCATGCACTTTAGCACAAATCCTTTTACAGTCTCTCATAGGGACTTTCACTCAGCTCTGTAAGTCTTACACAAAATGCACAAAGCCTTACAATACCTAATCACATAGATCCAATTCTTATCACTTTAGCCAACTTGCACTAAGCAATCACCAAGTGCACTAAGCAACAACCTCTGTTATTTCTTACATTGCCTATATATTTATATATTACAAAATGAGCCTAAGCATGGGTAAACCCACAGGCTAACATTCCTTTCCCATTACATCAACCCAAAACCATAAAAGGGGCCCAAAAATAGGTCTTTCTTTCCTAATTTTTGCTTCGCGTTGCGCTCCATATTTGGCAAGCTATCGCAGTCCCAAAAAGGGTCAAATATGACCAAGTGTTCTTTAAAACTTGGTCAAGGGCCAACATGCCCCCAACACTCACCTGTGACTTGTCCCAAGTCACTCAGGTCTGATCAATTCCGCCTCGAATGCTTCGAGATTGGCTCGAGCTGCTTCGACCTGTTGCAGTGTGACAGCCTCTTGCTCAGTAAATTCCTGGATTATTGTGTCATTTATTGGCCCTTCTATGTGTTTTTCTGCAGTGATGACAACTTGTTCAAGCTCGGCTTCCTGGCTCTTAACTTCAGTGAAAAGGTGGCATGCTTTCTCTTAGAGTGGTTGAAGTCATTGGGAGACTTCCATCACTTTACTTTGCAGTGTGTGTACCTGTTGTTCAGTGGTGCATTGTTTTGGAAATTGGTTCATTCTTTTAATTGGGGTCAAGGCCTTCAGCTGCACCTGTAGCACATCTACATGTTGCTTTGCTTCTTTGAGTTGCACTTCTAACATCTACAATTCAGGGTTCTCCATGAGGTTCTCGTAAGTTTGGGTGCTTCTAGTGCTCATCTGCTTACATCCCAAAGCCAAGGTTTTTAATCGGTCAACTGCATTACGAGCAGTTGCTTCCCTCAAATCTCTTACTTCTTGTGGAGTCTCAGGCACGGTACGAAGTTATAGATCTGTGATGCACTGCTGAAGTTGTTGGATTACTTCTTCCAGTTGTGCCATCTGTTGTGGGACATGTTCTTCCATCTTCACTTCTATAACTTGCATAGAGCGAAATGATTTGTGAACTCTTTCTTGTACTTCAAGTTTCTCTGCTAGCAACTGGTCCTTGCTCTGCTGTAACTGTGCTTTTTCCTCCTCCCACTTCACTTGTAAGGCAAGCTACTCATGTTTTTCCTTCCTCTGTTGTTCTCTATTTGTGCTATGTTCTTGTGCCAAAGCCTAGGTGGCTTGCACTATGTCTTCTTGAGCTCGTCGAAGACAAGCTTCGACTTTCTCAGTGATCTGGCGTAACTGGGTGGGCTCATCAATTGTTTCTAGTGTTTCCATTATCAAGGGAATCATATAAACTGCTCTGCTGGACTGGAGTGCCTGCTGCACTTCTTGAATTTCACTCTTGATCTAGTTGAATACCTCCTCCTACTTTGCTTCTTGCTTTTTTGCGATCTCTAGTGAGGCATCAGTCAGCGCAGCGATCAAGAAATCGAAGTCGTCCTATGTGAGGGTAGTCTTAAACTTATTCCGGTTGGCCTTAGCTTTCTTTCGAGATGAGGACTTTGGTGGGGTAGTCTTCCTTTTCTTGGAGGGATCCTCCTCTTCTCTAGGTAGAGTAACCTCACCTTTGTTTTTCTCAACTTCTGTGCCACCTAGTTCTTCACCATCACCTCCCTTTGCAGGTGAGATCGAAGTAGTCTTCATGGATGTTCTCTAGATATCTTGAACTTCCACATCCTTCTTAGTCTTGCACGATTCATATGTATCTGGCATAGCTTCAGGGCTATCCACGTCGGACATCTCTGTGGGGTCTGCTGGAACAAGGAGGTCTGTCGACCATTCCTTGGTAATATGCTCCAAATCTTCTTTTGTTAATTTATAGTATGACTGGAGTTGTTGTTTGTTCTCATCCGCGTGCGCTGTGATATAGGTGAAATGATGGTCTGTGCTAAATTTCCTCAAAGGTCTAAACCTGTGAAGTGTTTTGGGTGTGATGCACATTGTAGACTGGATTGCATTCTTCAATTGATTATAATAAGCGTGGAAGATGGAATTGGACTGCCATTGCTTGTTCATGTCGTTGGAGTACCACAACGTATAGAACTTTGTGGCTAGTGGTTCGAAAGGTTCGATCTCTAGAAAAGTGGCTCCCTCTGGCAATTTCCATGCGATTAAAGCGATGAGTGGAACTAAAGTGGAACTCATACCCTTGGTCCTACCCTTGCCTACAATCAAGCTCTACTTGATTTATAAGGTACTTTGCCGAGTTCATTTGTAGTCCCTTCGTGCACTTCCCTATGAGGTCAACTACAAATCTAGTCACTTATATGGGTCTGTTTTTGTGAACTAACTTCCCTGCGATCAGCTAGAAACCAAGGCACACTGTTGCATTCTCAATGGAGGCTATCTTGTAACCTCCCGTGCCCTTCTCTAGATCACCATATGTGTCTTTTATTCGTTGGGAAAGAGCGCGATCTATGGTCTTTCCAGGGTAAAACTCTTGTGGGTAAGGGCCCTACATGCTTATCCATGTGATCTGATTGATCAGAATCAGATCCACAGTGATGTGATGGTCCAACCATATGTATCCTCCATGGTAGCAGGATAGCAGCAATCTAACGCATGCATTTACTTCCTGATGCCTCCCGAAATGTGGAATCTTCATTACATTGAGTAGGGTTGACTGCACAAGGTTGTGGGTCCATTGCTAAGGGACAATCCTTGGGTTCCTCCCTTTTTTGATAGTTAAGTACTTGTGTTGGGATAGCGTACTATAAACCTTGCAATATCCAAGGTTAAAATCACTAAATTTCAGCGTTGTGATCTTATCCTAGTCAGCATGAACTGTGTGCACCCCTTTTGGGAGGTATGCAGTGACCACATCATAGTCAAAGTCTCTGGGTACAATGTCTCGATTCACTATTCTGCTTAGTGGTGGGATATACTTAGGAAAGATACTTGGGATCATCTTCACAGTGGTCAAGTTGTTTTCGAGCTTAGATCATCTCTCCAAAGGCAGTCAGAATGGTCTTGTGTGAGTAGTGGAGGGGGAAGATAGCAATTGTCCCGAGGACAATGCCTATACTCCTATAGACATTCCTCTCTCTGACATGACTCTCTTAGTCATTAATTCAATTAGAACTTCTTCAACAATTTTCTCAGCAGCGCTAAGCTCATCCGACATAAAAATTTGGGTCAGCTAGCTCGGGTGCGAAAGGAATTCAGAGACTACAGTGAATAGTATGGGAGAAAGGTAATGATCTCTAGGTGAGTTAATCTCAAGTTTTGGACTCAAATTATCACTTAGAAAAAGGTATTCTTGGTGCGTGGCGCACTGGACTAAGTAGGGAAACTTAGTAACGGTCTTCTTGTAATGGATATGGGGCCTTCATTAACTTCATTCTATCCGTTATGGTAGATTTCAACGGTTGGATGATGAACCTTTATTGCTTTTCTGCCCGTTTGGAGCAAAAGTCAAACGGATATACTGGTTCCAATGGCTATATTGCTTCTTCATGCTGAAGTACTCTAGGTCATTGTTCTGATATCTCAGCGAAGTTCCAATTCTGCAATTTTTATGTCTGGGAAGTATCCTCTAGAACTTCTTGTAACCTTACAGCATTAGCCCTTTTCTTTGATCTTAACTTTCTAGCCTTCTTCCCCATGAGCTTCGTCTCGGTAATGCTTTTATCATTCTGATGCTTATCTTTTGTGGTCTTAGTTACTTTGCGTTGTTGAAAGTCTTTCCCAGGGTTCCTTGATAATACTTCTTCTGTATCAAAAATAGGTAACTCAATATTCTGCGGATCCTCGAGTGTTCTCTTAGCCTCGACATCGAAGTTTCTAGTATTAAATATCTGCAATCTGCTTTTTTGTTCTTCAATCGAGTGCACGATCCTTTTGGTCATAAATTATTTTAGCTCTTGCTTCTTTTGTTCCAAAACTTCTTCTTCTTCTTTTCATCTAGCTTGTTCTCTATCAATCCAACGTTTTCCTATGAGCATGGTAAACGGGGCATTGTCTTCATCAAACTTAATAATCTCTAAGTCTTTCTCTGTCAAAGTTACATTGACAGTCATAGGTATCTGGGCAAGCCTTCCACATAGGTTTACTAGTTTTCCTCTGAATAAACTTGTCCCTCTTAGGGAAGGGATCATGGGAGGCTTTCCTATAGCTACCCAAGTTCTTTCTGGCATAATGTTCACTTGTGTTTCTTCATCAAGAATACAATCAATGTCGAACTCCCCTATTCTTGCTTCGACTTTCTCCTTTTCTTTGAATATCTCATATATCCTAACATGCCGGTGATCATTCAAGGTGTATTTCATCTATAGAAATACCTTTTTTGATTCTTTCTGAGTTTCTACTATTTCTGGATTTGCCTTAGGGTTTTTTTCATTCATATTCATTCTTTCAATCTTAGCAATCATTCTAGGGAAATCAAACACTTCATGGTCCAAGGCTTTACAATAGAGACAACTAGGTATTCCACCAGGGCATTCCTTAGCAATATGTCCTAATCTTTTGCAACTGTAACAGAGGGTTAGCCCTCTCTTTCGTTTAAATGTTCCCCAACTTATTCTATACTGTGCACCAGGATCATGGTAGCTATCATGCAAAAAACTCTTTCTAGGATCCTGCATCCACTAGTTAGTCCAAAAATTCTTTCTATGCATAGGTATAACATATCTTTCACTACACTTATCAAATCTATTCATATCAAACTTTCTTTCATTGATTAATTCCTAGTTTGGAACCTAGGACAACATCTATCAAGCATACCTAGATCCATGCTTTAGAAACAAAAAATTTCACTTATCTTACCTATATAGAGCACAAATATTTTGGATCTAAAAATTTTCGACTATTCTTACATTTATTAGAGCACGGAACTTATAGATCTTACCTCTTTTTTTCAAATCTGACCTCTTTCTTTCAGAAATTTCCACTCTTACTTTTCTTAGAGCATAAGGTGTTCAGATATCACTTCTTTTCTTCAGTATCAACCTCTTTCTTGTAGGTTTGACCTTTTTCTTTCAAATATGACCTTTCTTTCTCAGCACAAAGCTTCGTAGGTCAAGTAGAATATTGTGCACTAGGGCAACAGCTCTACGCACAGAGCGTATTTTGCACAAAGTTTTTTCTTCTTTAGTTCCCAGCAATCACAGTTCCAAGTCCCGAAAACGGAACCATTTGTTGGCACAGGAGCAGACCCAGGGTTCAACACTCAAGAGTGCACCAACAAAACCCTAACTACCGACCCTTTCGACAACACCTGCGAAGCATATGAAGTCTCACCTGAGGTAGAGGCAGGGGTGGTTGCAGGACTCATATGTCTGCAACCTTAGCTGGGACATCGATCTGTGATTATATCTTTTACAGGGCACTTAGCATATATCAATCATCAATATTTAACCCTTATGGTACTTCACAGATAGTACAGAGCATCGCAGTGAATACTTAGACTAAATATGATTCAGTACTTAGCCACAAAAATATAGATTAGATTCAACAGATCAAGCGCTAAGCATCGTATATATCAGATCTAACATTCATTCATACATCATAAGCATAAAGCATAACTAGATATATCTAATCACAACATATACTTAGCCAAGAATTAGATAAACAAATCAGATCAAAGCATAGAGCACAATACACACAGTTACAGTGGTTCACCCCCACCCTGGGGCTACGTCCACAAAGTCTTCTTCTTTATATTATTTTGGTCAAGCGGTTACAGCACAGAGCTTTAGTGACCCTTACTTCGCACAGGACAAAATATCTGTGCAGCTCGCTAGATCCTTCTTCCTTTCACTTCAGCACAAATCCTTCTACAGTCTCTCACATGAACTTGCACTCAGCTCTGCAAGTCTTACACAAAATGCACAAAGCCTTACAATACTTAATCACACAGATCCAACTCTTATCACTTTAGCCAACTTGCACTAAGCAATCACCAAGTTCACTAAGAAACAACCTCTACTATTTATTACATTGCCTATCTATTTATATATTACAAAATGAGCCTAAGTGTGGGTAAACCCATGGACCGACATTCCTTTCCCGTTACATCAATGTTTGCACCCAATTCGTCACTAAGTGAGAAAATTAAGAGTGCTTACATGCCCAGTTGGGCTCTGCTAGGCATGACAGCTGTGAAGTAAAAGGTTAGAAGGAAAAACAACAAAGTTATAAACAAAAATTAAACTAAGACAAATAAAAACTAAAAGCATATGAGAAAATGAAAAATAGAGACAAATGGACCAATATCACCAATGTATAAGCTGATCTGTTGATGAAATCCAAAGGCACAAAGAAGAAAGGGGACTTGGGTCCCTTCTTTCTTCAATGGAAGGCTCTTGAGGCCCTCAAAGCTTGCTCTCCTTACAATGAAAAGATGAAGAATGTGGGTGAAAGAACTCCAAGCTTATTCACTCAAGTGAGGGGTGAATAGCTCTATGAAATGCAGCTTGTGATGTGTATTTCCAAAGAATGAGTCCTTAGCAATCTCAACAGCATAACAATACAAAGAATTCCTTGAGAAAATGGTGTTCATTCATGGATTTTTATAGCCAAGCATTGGGCTATTATGTGACCTCTTTTGAATGTGAAAAGGGTCTCTTTAGGGCTCAATTAGGTCTTTGACCAGCCCACCATGAGGATTGAGCTCGGATTTGGTGTCAAATCGACTTGGGAGCTGATCCATTAGTGGTTGGGAGGCCAACCAATTTCAATAAATGCGTCGTTTAGCAGGCGCGCGGGTTTTTCTCCCAACAGCCGTGCCTTGTGCACATATGCGCGCTTTGCACATCTCTGTTATGCGCATACGCGCGCGCACCTAGATGTTGTAAAGCGCCTTTCAAATTTTTTATCATTTTGTATAGTTTTTTACCCTTTTGCAATGTTTTGGCATTAATCCTATGCCATGAATGACTCCAGTCCTGTTTTGACGATGTGGAGTTCTTTTCGCCACGTGCGGACGAAATTTCAGTGATAACAGATGCCCCCTGATGGATGAGGTTAGGAGCAAAACGTATAGCTGAAATCCATCAATGTTTCTTTTACTGAGGATGGTGTTGTAAGGGAGAGCAAGAATGGGACCGCATAGAGCGATCCATTGGAGAAGAAAGGAACCTATAGATCCCGAATTTCCACAAGGTGTGTATCAATATACAAGTGTGTACAAACGAGGCGGGCATGCCCCATGCTCGTGTAATGTAACTCTGAAAAAAAAAAATGTTTGAAATGTTGATGTAGACAACTGCAATGCCCTCGGGGGTGGAATGATAAAGGCAGAAGACAATTCTGCAAAGGAACATACTCTGAACTAGTGGTAATGGTCGCGGAAGTAAACAACGACGGTGATGTGGGCATTGGTGGCCCGACCAAGTTCAGAGGTCTTCGGCAAATGATAAGAAAAAACTGAAATAGTCGCAAAGTAAGACCCACCGCAACATGAGAAAGTGTTGGTGTCGAATGTTATGGGGGTCAACGACATCAGGGAACAATGGTGTTTCCCCCTGTGCCATCCGAGATCTCTCATTAAATGGCAAATGAGAATCAAGATACTGTCGCCCTTTTGGAAAAGTGTGATGATGTCGAAAAAAGGAGGATGCGACTCCCAAAAGCAAAGGGCTTCGTGGAATCTACTATGGTGAGGAAGTGGCAGAGGTACATGGACGAAGTCAAAAAGTGGGAAGACTCCAGACTGCCCTTGGTTGGAGGGTGCATGATAGAAGGCGTGGCCGCAACCGTGTGACAAGATCGAGTGTCAGGGGGACGAAAAGATTAGGGAGAAGTTGTGTCAGAGGTGGGACAAGGTGAACAAATTCAGAGGATAAAGGTAAGTGACCTGAGTAGTATTCTGAAGATATAGACGATGTCGACGGGGGTAAATGAGAAGTAATGCTCCAACCAAGGGTGACATGGGTTGTGTGTGGCCAAAAAGGAAAGTAGGTCGCCAACAGTGACGACAAAATCAAAGACTAGAAATAAAAGGCGTTTGTACAAGAAATAATGAATAAATGTGGGAAAGATGTACAAAATACAAAAACGGGTGCCCCAGTGTGAAACGAGTGCCCCAGGGAGGGCAGAAATTTCTGGGAAAACTGGTGAAGGGTGGGGGGGGCATTGGCGAGTTTCTGTATGAGGTAGGTGAGATGAAGATAGGTTCACAGATGGGCAAACTGGTGGTGGGTGAAATGGTGGGTTCATGATCCTGCGGAGGTGCAGGTAAAAAAGAACATAACCATAAAGCGACAAGTTGGGAGTCCATATGAGAAGCTAGCAAAATGAGGAGAAGAAGTATGTGGTTAATTCGCAACATGATGAAAGACTACCGGGACTCCCATCCCTAAAGGGTAATCAAGAGCAGCATGAGTGTCAAAAGTGAAAAAAGGTGCTATGAATGAGACGACTCATGTGGGTAAGAAAACTACCGGGTACCAGTACCAAAAATGCAAATGGAGGTGTGAGTACTGTAGAGCCGGAAAAAGGGTATCCTAAAGGCCAAAATCAGGGGGTGTGACTGGGAATGTAAATGCAATACAGCGGGAGAGACTACATGCCAGTGCTGAGTATATACCTGAAGGAATGATGTGGAGAGATGATGACCAAGTACCTGCACATAGAACAACCAAATACCTAGAGTGAACCATATCTGAAGATAATAACAAATATGAACATGTATGAGATAAATGTGACAATGCGGGTGCGTACCTGGCCATGATATGAAAAAAAGGCACCCCAGGGGCTTAGGATGAAAAGTGGCCCGGGGATAGTCATGATGTAGGTGGCGGGATGTTGATCCCGTGGCTGAAGACGGTTCCAAAAATGGACGCCGTGGGGATGCCCGAAAGATGGCCCCCACAGGCGCCGCTGTGGCAGTCATTTAAAACTCTGTCGGCCTCGTCAATAGTCAGGCAGTGAAGAAGAATGGTGTCGACGCCCCGCCGATATAGAATGTCACCGATGAGGAGATAGCGGGGTGCTTGATGGTGAATAAGCCGATGATCATCTCGGGATAGGTGATTTCTGAACTTTTGAGTTCGTAGGTAGACGAGAAGATCGCCATACCAAGGATCATCAGAAGCAATGTAAAAGAGATGTTCATCAAGAAAGTCAGTATTGACGGGGGTGCTAGGTGTGTCAGAGGGAAGGGCCGTGACAAGTTCAGCGAGAACAAGGGCCTTCTTACTCTTAGGTGTTGAGAACTCGAGGTCGTACTCCTGAAGGATAACGATCCATCGAGAAAATTTGTCGTTGACCTGGCGATGGCTGAGAAAATATTGCATAGGGTTGGACTCTGCGACGACCCTGGTGGTGTGAAGCAGAATGTAGTGGCGCAGTTTCTGGACTGCGAGGACAACTGCAAGAGCAAGTTTCTCTTCATGTTTGTACTTCAGGGGTGGTCCTGAGAGGTTTTTACTGACGTAGTAAATGACATGTTCATGATTTTCATCTCCGAGCTGGACGAGGACGCCGGCTACTGATACAGCTGATGCTGATACGTAGAGGATGTAGTCGCGATTGTAGTCAGGTGCACTAATCGAAGGTGCATTTGAAAGTTCTGCTTTCAGATCATCAAACGACTGTTGGGCATTGTCGTCCCAATGAAAAGGGATGTCGTGACGTAGTAAGTGAAGGAAACCATGTGCACGTATAGCGTAATCAGGAACAAAGCATCTAAGAAAGTTGGCTTTGCCCTGTAGACTCTATAGCTGTCGCAAATTTCGAGGAGGTGGAATTTCGGTGATGGCTTGGACTTTGAGGGGGTCCACGGTGATACCGCTTTGGGAAATTATGAAACCGAGGAGGCGCCCTGCAGTGACGCAGAACACACACTTGAGAGGATTCAAACGGATGTTGTACTGACGACACCGTTGAAAGATGACTCGTAAATCATCGAGGTGTTGGGTGCGCTTCTTGGATCGAGCGGTGAGGTCGTCCAAGTAAGCGAGGATGATTGTAGCCAGATCATGAAAGATGTATGTCATGGCCCGCTGGAAAGTTGCACCGGCATTTTTGAGGCCGAAGGGCATGACACGATATGAAAACGTACCCCACGGGGTTAGGAATGCGGTTTTGTACTGATCAGCTGGGTGGATTTGAATTTGGTTATAGCCAGAGAATCTGTCCGTGAAGGAGAGAGCCTCGTGACCGGCACAATCATCGATGATCTGATCGATGAAGGGCGTTGGGAAGTTGTCTTTTGGACATGCATTATTTGAGATCGTGAAATTCGGTGCAGACACGAATAGAGCCTTGTTTTTTGTCAATGGGTACAGGGTTGGAAACCCATGAGGTGTAAGCAATGGGGTAAATGAATCCGGCCGTATGCAATTTGTCAATTTCAGCTTTGATAGCCGCGGCCTTGGATGGGTGTAGCGGTCGTTGTTTCTGGCGAACTGGTGTGATGTCGGGCCAGGTGTCGATGCGATGTTCGACGATAGAGGGGTCGAGGCTAGGCATCTCCGTGTATGACCAGGTGAAGATATCCCTAAATTCCTGGAAGAGGGCTTTGTATGCGGAAATTTCCTGAGGATTGAAAGCAACTCCAATGATGATCTCTTCGACGATGCCCGGTTTGATGGAAATGTCGATTTTGATGGTAGGGGAAATGTTAGCCATATTACCTTCTTCAAAAGCATCGGGTGCAGGAATAGGATTGTTGAACCAATCGACAGTCCCTGATGGGATAAAGTCTTTGGTTTCAACCGCGTAAATGGGATTGTGGCTAGGAGGCATGAGGGCTTCCTGTGGAAGGAAGAGTCCACGATGATGTAGTGCGTGCCAGGGAGAGTCTGGGCGTTGTAGTTCTTCCAGTATTTCTTCATCGCATTGGAAACGATGGGAATATAATGGATCGTGAGGAGTGATCTTAGTGACAGTGTGATTTCCCCCTACTGAGGAAACAGAGGGGGTATCGCTAGGAGAGGGTGAGGGTTCACTCATCATAAACCATATATTGAGGTATTGAGGGGTACCCGTAGTAGTGGGATGGAGAGTTTCCGCAGGGGGATGGGCGGGAGAGTTGGGTGGGTTACGGGGTAAATCCTCAGACATGTCATCTAAGAACCATGGAGGCGTAGGGAGTGCCTCGGGCTCGGGAGAGATGATATGGAGATCTTCAAATGGTGAAGATATATCAATGATTGCCTCTATGGGTTGGTGAAGCAGGGCGAACTGACGTCGTTGATATTCGATGATCATCGGACATTGGTATGTAAAATGAGTCAATGAATCACAAAGAGAGAAAGGGCATCTCATGCGGTCATTGACTAAAGTAGTGACATAGCAAATGTCAGTGATAGGTGTTGTGGAGGACATAGTCGGGCATGGGTTGTTCTGAAAGTCTCGGTTTACGATAGCTAATGCCTGCCAGAAACGAGGCAATGCTAGACAATGATGGGTGTAATGGCCATACTCAAAACAGATGGCATAAGCGAATTTGGTCTTCAACCCTTTACTACTGGAAGGTTGAGTGGTAGCAGTAGTAATGGATGGTGTGGGGGTTGGATTGGGGGGAATCAAATTCCGTAATTCTGGTAGTGATGGGCAGTTGTTGGTTTGGTGACCCTCTTTGTCACACAATGCGCAAGGTGGTGGGATGCGCGGGGGAAGTGGGGTTGTTGGCTCCTTCTTCTTTCTGCTGCCCCCAGCGGTAGCAGGGGGAGTAGGGAGTATGGGGGTAGTGGAGGTAGTGGGAGTGAGGACAGGAATCGTCATGGGGAGTCCTGCCTATGGGCAAGGGACCATCTCAGGTGGGTGTAAGTACCACACTGGGATTTCTAACACCATATTGGGTAGTGTGAGCGTTGCTGCTACCTGGAAAGCTTCTATACCGGGTGGAGGGTAAAAGAAGGGAATTTGAGTGAGGGGTCGGGGAACCGACTCCCAAATGGGACTAGGCCCTAGAGGGGATGTGGATTCATGGACCGTAGGTGTCGATGAATGCGAAGGAGGCTCTTGTGGGAGAGGTGCTGCGAATGTTGAGACGTCAAAAATGACTGAAGCCTCCTGAGGAGGACGAGCATCCTCCTGTTGAGTTTCGTTAGATGAGATGACACATACTTGACCAGGGGGAAGGAGTGGTGGTGCTCCATGGTATGTCCCTAACAAGGATGGATCTTTGAAAATACCAGGACCCATCTCAATGAGTGGATATACGTCTTGGTTGGTGTG